>NW_026505466.1:0-52620 GCF_026875155.1 Cherax quadricarinatus
TCCCCCTTCTCCAGTATTTTGTATGTCGTTATCATGTCCCCCCTATCTCTTCTGTCCTCCAGTGTTGTCAGATTGATTTTCCTTAACCTCCCTTTGTAGGACATACCTCTTAGCTCTGGGACTAGTCTTGTGGAAAAACCTTCGCACTTTCTCTATTTTTCTTTACATGCTTGGCTAGGTGTGGGTTCCAACTGGTGCCACTACTCCAATATATGTGTGTGTATGTGTGTGTATGTTTTGTGTGTTATATATGTGTGTGTGTATATGTGTGTGTGTTGTGTGTGTGTTTTGTTTTTGTGTGTTTTTGTGTTGTGTGTGGGGTGTGGTGTGTGTGTGTTGTGGTGTGGGGTGTGTTTTGTTTGTGTGTGTTGTGTGGGGGTTTTGTTGTTTTGTGATGTTTTGTGTGTGTTTGTGTTTTTTTGTGATGTGTTTTTGTGTTGTGGTGTGTGTTGTGGTGTGGTGTGTGTGATGTGTGTGTGTGTGTTGTGTGTTGTGTGTGTGTTGTTTTTGGTGTGTGTCGTGTGTGTCGTGGGTGTGTGTGTGTGTGTGTGTGTGTGGTGTGGTGTGTGTGTGTTTTTTCTTTTATTCAACAAGCGAGGGGATCGGCAGGTAACAAGGTCGGGGGCAGGACAGTGCTTACCTGTCGTGTGTGTACGGTCGATTCTCCTGTCCTCTTGTCTGCTAAAATGGCCTCTGTCCGCTGCTTCACAGGAGAGCTTTGCTGTGAAGGGCTTATGGCTTTTTATGTAGAGTTTTATATATGTATGAGTGATGGTGAGTGATGGGGAGGATGGTGAGTGATGGGGAGGATAGTGAGTGATGGTGAGGATAGTGAGTGATGGTGAGTGATTGGGAGGATAGTGAGTGATGGGATCTCTACGAATTGAAGCAAGATGCCCTCCATCGAGCAACTTTACCAACAGCTTAAGGAAGAATTGAGGATGGCGAAGATGGAGATTCGGCGACTGACCGAGGAAAACAAGAAGATTCGTAGTAGTCCTCCTGTTTTGAGTCCTCAGGTCAAGAAAGGAAACTGGTCAGTGGCTGGACAGCAGGGAATGAAGTTGACGATCAAGAAGACGAATGGAAAGGTAGAAACAATGAAGAAGAAAGAGACTGCCGTGGAAACTGTTGTGGAAACATCTAATACATTCTCAGTGCTACCCGATGAATGTGAGTCGACTAATGGGAAAAGTCACGACGAACGACACAAGGATGGTAAGAATGTTGTTGTTGGGGTAGCCAAGTTAGGTATATGGATAGGGCGTTCTGCTTGAAGGACAGGAGTAGGAGACAGAGGGTTTGCCCTTTCCTGGGGCTGGATGGAGGATATTGTTAGCCTCTGTAATCATGAGAGGTAGGGAGCAAACCTATTTTTCTGTCTCAGTGCTGGAGGCAATGATGTTGGCAGACGTAAGAGTGAAGACCTGATTGCAGGTATAGGTCAGCAATAGAAATAATTAGGAGAGGGTGGAACCCTGTCATATTTTGGGATTTTGCCAAGGAGAGGAGTTGGAAATGAATAGTTGTCCAGGGCAATTGGTGTCAATTGTTGGCTGGACAAATACTGTAAGGAAAATGTGGTAACATTCATTGACAACTGGGACCTCTTCTATGGCAGAAATGACATGTATGCCAGGGATGGGGTTCACTTATCTAGGTCTGGGGTGGGAGCACTGGCAACTGCAGTGGAGGGAGCTGTTAGGACTTTAAATTAGGAAGAGTTAGTGGTATGGGTTTTGGCAGGAAAGCAGTGAAATCCCAGTGTAGTAATATTATGAGTTCTAGGGGAACTAGTAATAAGCAGAAAGAGGTAGATATTGAAAAGCCAGTGACAACTGGGTGATAAGGGGCAGTAATAGGTTTAGTAGAAAAAAAGAAATGACCCGGAAGGGGAAAGAGAAAGGAGAGTCTTTCAATTTTATTATGCTAATAAGCCGTAGTGCTAGAAATAAGATTACAAATTGAGATAGTTGCTAGTGCAGGTAACATTGATGTACTTGCCTTAATGAGGGCGTGGTTTAATTAAAAAAGTCGGGACACCCGCCGGAATGTCACCATTCAGGGTTTTTAAATTGTTCCAAGTAGATAGAAGTATCGGGAAGGGGGGTGGGGTGGCGTGGCATTGTATGTCCGAGATCGCTTTAATTTTTGAATAAAAACGGGTATTTAAGTTGAAGAAACCCCACTTTCAGGGTCTTTTTTGGATAGAATTTTAAAGAGGGGCATAAAAAAAAACGGATTTTAGGAGTGTTTACACTGTCCCCAAAACCCTAGGGCCAAGGGAGATACTATGGGGGGAAAATTGTTAAGGCAAAAAGTCACGATAATGTAGAAATTTTTTAGGAGATTTTTTAATTTAGTCATATTGATTGGAATTTTTGACTGGAAATTCAAAAACTTTCCCGACTTCTTAGAAGTAGTTCAGGATTGTTTTTTAAAAGCATTTTTGTGACGGGAACCCTACAAGAGGAAATACCTCTTGATTAGTTTGGCAAACAATGAATCCCTTTTTAATAATTTATAAGTTTCAGAGGAACTGGGTGCTAGCGCCCCACAAACCCAATTTACATTTAGTTTTGAATGGAAGTACGATATTTGCGAAAAATCGGTAACAGCCCCGGGTTTTTCCTTAGCAGTTTTACGTTGGGTTAGAAAAAAACTTATCATCTGTTGACTGGGGGTAACGAAGAGAGTTTAAAATATAAAGTTTTTAAAACACTATAATGCTGCCCAAAGAAGTTTATCCCGTATTAAAAAAATTTAGATAAAAATAAAAAATTCCCCCCAAAAAGGGGATGAATTTTTAGGCTCAAATATCTACTGGGGCATAAAAAAGGAATTTATAGGCATTTTAAAAGGGAGGTGAGGGTTTTTCTTTTTGAATCAGTATTTTGGGGACATTGAGGGACATTAAAAAGGGGGTAAAAAAAACCCAAAAAGGGACTATAAAATTGAAGTTTGCTGGGGGATTCAAAAACAAACCCCAAAAAGTTTTTTTCGGGTATATAGAACAAAAGTTAGAGATAATAGGCCCCTTAAAAATTTAACTAGGGGAAATTTACTGAAAAAGAGAAGGGAAAAGTCCCTCGTTTTTTTAAATAATTATTTTCTCTCATTTTTTACACAAAAAAGACATTTAAAAATTTCCAGAAATTAATTTTTATAGTGGGCTAGAAGAAGAAAAAATTTTTGAAAATTTCACAGTCACTAGGGGAAGCAGATAGACTGAGCAAAATAAGTCACTGGGCCCAATGGGGTTTTTTTTAAAGGGGTTTTTAAAAGGAAAATGAAAGTGGAACTTTTGTAAACCCAATTAAACTAATTTTTTTAAATTTTAAACCCTCTTCAAACAGGGGGTAGTGTTCTGATATGTGGAAGTTTGGCCAAATTTGTAATTCCTATTTTTAAAACGGGACAAGTCTTTACCGTCAAATTACCCCCCAAAATTTAACCCTGCCCCAAATTTTAGGAAAATTTAAATAGAGTAATTATAGTTTGAGATTAAAAAGAAGCCATCTCGTTTGCATAGCTTAAATTAATGTATCAGCATGGTTTCCCCCAAAGAGGCGGTCTTGTCTAAAAATTTTTTTTAAACTTTCTTCAGAAAAGCTTTTGGGGCCCGTTGACCAGGGAAAAGAGTTTGATATTATTAACTTAGTTTTTGTAAGGTTTCTGTTTAGAGTTCCACCCCCAAAAAGGAATTTTAAAGAAAGGGGCCCAGCTCATGGGAAATTTGGGGAAAAGTGGGGAAAAATTTTAAAACATGCAGTAAAAATTTTGACCCTTTAAATTGAAACGTTTCCCCCCACACAGGGGGTTTTTTTCCCAAGGGTAACCAGATTTTCCTTGGGGGGGGGAAAAGGGAAGGGGGGAAAGTTTTTTTGGTCATGTTCGAATGTTTGGGTCAGGGGGGAGAATGTGCATCTGAGGGATCTCCCGGGGGGGGGTTATAGGTCTTGGGTAGCTTGGCGGGGGTTTTTGGACAAGTTGTGAGTAGACCTTCTGCGTGTTCTATGTTCTTATGTGGGGGAAGCGATGAAAAAGTTTCTTGGCGTGGGTTTTAAGCTATTTTATAGAAGCATAATGTGGAAATTGATTTTGTAAAAAAAGGGGCCCTGATTAAAGTCGGGGAATTTTTCCCAATAGGGTGACAAAGGGGAAAGCAACCGTTTTAAAACGATTAAAAGCTATCTCAAAATTCTTTCGTCCAGAAAAATTTTCTCTTATACGGGTTTAACTCGGTAAGGGGGAGATGCAACCTGAAAAAAAATTAGGAACGAAACGTCGATAAAAAACCAGTCATTCAAAGGGGAACCTCTGTATAGACTTTCTATTTTGGAGGGTAGGAAACCGGAAATTGGCCCAAACTTTTACCTAAAATTTTGGCCCCGGGTTTTAACCTTTTTTAAAACCCCTTGGCTTTTTAATTAACCAATTTAAAACCGGGGAAAAGGTATTTTTTAAAAAATTCGGCTTTTCAAACTTGGACAATTGGCTTAAATTTAAAATTTGGTTTTTTGAAAGGTTTTTGGGTTTATTTTTTTTAAAACCCTTAAAAAAAATTTCCAGGGGGGTTAATAGGGGCCCCTTTTCCTCGGGCTTTTTTAAAGATCATCTGGGGTTAGGGGGCCATCCCAACTCCTTCAAATTTCAGGGGCCTTTCGGGTTTCCCATCGGGCCCGGGGGAAAATTTATCCCGGGGAAAACCCCAAAAGGGTTTTTTAACCCGTTTAAAAAAAGTCCGGGAAAATAAAAAAATTCTATTTCGGGGGTTTAAAATTGGTTTCCCCCTTGTTTAGGGGGTTGACAAAAGGGTTTTTTTCCAAACTTTGCCCCTTGTAAAATTGGGGTGGGGGAAACCCTTTTGGGTCCCAAAAAACCTTTAAGGGAAAATGGGTTAAAACCCTTCTAAAGTTATAAAGGGTTTTGGGGTTAATATGGGGTGGCCCCGGTTTTAAAAATTTCCGGTCCTTTAAGAAAAAAAAATATTCTTATTTTTTTTAAAAAGTTTCTTGTTTGGTGTGGGCCCCCCTTAAATTTTAAAGGTTTCCCCGCCTTTAAAGGGGCCCTTGTCAAACCCCTGGGAGTCTGGGGTTAAAAACCCCTAAGTTTTGGTTTTTTTGAAATCTTTTTGGCTTTTTCCCCTTTCCTTGGGAAAAGGTTTTGAAGAATTTAATTTACCTTTTTTTTAAAGGATTTCAACCCTTTTTTAAAAGGACCTTTTTTTTTTTTAAAGGTTAGGAAAAAACTGTCCAAACGGGTCAACTTTTTTGGAAGAAAAAGGGGTTGGTTTTGTAATAACTTTGCTTTTCTTTTCCTTTGGGTTTTTTTGGGGCAAAATTTTCCCTCATTGGGAAAAAACCTTTTAAAAAGGGATTTGTTTTTGCAGGTTTCCCAAAAATTTTCCGTCCAAAATGTAAGGGTTTTAAGTAGGCCCGGGGGGGAAAACCCGCTTACTTGGTTTCCTTTAAATTTAAAATTTTTGGGTAACCCAGTTTTTTCTTTCGTTTTCCATTAAGGGAACGGGGGTTGATTTTCCTTCGCCCTTTTTTTTTTTTTTTTTTTATTTTTTTTTTTTTTTTTTTTTTTTTCCCTTAAAAACTTCTGGAAAACGTGCTTTACGTTTCTCGTCTTTTTTTTTTAATGTTTGTTTGGAAATCGTTCGAGGGCCCCTTGCGATTTTAGGGGTGAAAAGCAACAGAAAAAAAGGCCCTTAATTCCGAGGCGGATAAGGCATCGCGAAAATTTTTGGGGTTTAAAAATTTGAATTTGATGGGAAATTGAATTATTGGGGGAATCCCCACCGGGTGAAAAAAAATTTTTTTGAAAAGCTCGAAAAATTGATGCGAAAATTTATTTTTCTAAAAAGGGGGATACCCCCTTGGATATCGAGAAACGAAAATCCATAATTGTAAACAGATATTGTTTCCCCTTTTTTTGTCCTGGGTAAGGGGCCAACACAATCTTTTATAGGCATGAGAAGGGTCACCATGACGGGAATCGGAATGGGGGGAAAAACTGGTGAAGGTGTGTGCGAAGGTTTGCCGGTCACTTGGAGACTTGAAAAACCTTTTAGATAGTTTTCACAGTCCTCCTCCTTTTGGGGCCCAAGGGAAAATTTGTTTTGGCTTTTTGGCCCCCCGGTTTTCTTTATTTCCCAAATGTCCCCCCATGGGACTATGGTGGGCGAAACTAATAGCCAAAATTTTCTAAAAAGGGGCTAAGGGAGCACTACTAGATGTTTGCTGGTAGCCCGTTTATGGCGGGGAAAACAAAAGGACTTTTCCTTTTCCATTAAATTACCATTAGCAAGTAGTAAAAATTGTCCAGGTCTTGGGCGTCGTCTTCTGTAATAAACTTCTCTCGTAATTTCTTAGGGGTGGATCCCAAAGGAAAAATGATCCCTTAAATTTAAAACTTCTTTCGATGCATTTTAATTTCAAAATTTGAAAAAAGGGTGATCATAGAAAATTTCAGATTTGGAAAATCCTGGGTGTAAGGATTGGGCTTTAAAAATAAAAAAGAGGGCCCCAAAAACTTTTGCCCCACTTTTGAACTTTAGTTGACAAAAGGGTTTTGAGGCGCTCTAGACATTGCTCTAGTTATTTAAAATTGAGAGGAAAAAAGGTAGGAGCCCCCTTTTCGGTTCTATGGGCATAGTTTTTTTTTCGTTTGAATTACAATAACTTCAGGCTCTCGGTTATTCCCCGGGTAGTTAGATCATTCCTATGAGTAAGTCAACGCCCTGAAAGCAAAAAATTTTTACTTTTATTACCTAAACCCACACAAAAGCCCCCCCCCCCCCAAAAAAAGGGTTTTTTTTTTGGGGTTTGGGGGTGTTTTCCTGTGAAAAGGCCTCTTATAATGGCGCCTCCAAAAAGGCTTCTAAAAAGAATTTTAAACTTTGTGGAGTTTAAACCTTACGGGGGTATGTCCTGCTTCAAAAAATGTTAAATAACTTCCAGTATCCCGGAAGGAATTAATTTCAATTAAATTTTGGGCTCGTCTATTCCAAATTTTAAATTTTGAAGTAGGGACTCATAGTGAAATGAATATCTTTTTTTTGAAAAAAGCTTAGTATTTAGTAAATTAGGGAAAAAAATACTGATTTTTGTTCTTTTGAACCCTTTTTCAGTACTAGGGGTTTAGTTTCTTATGGTTTTTCGAGAAGATATTACCTGAGTTTGGGGAAAAGAAGTTCCCCTCGTTCCTGGTATCCCTCTTAGCCCAAAAACAGTGTTTCCCTTAATTTCCCCTTTTTATTACAATAAGTGCAGTTAAAAAAAACGTTATGCCCTTTGTGGTTTTGAACTTTTCATAGAAGTTAGATCTAAATTTATTTTTAATGGGCGTGGAGGATCATTGGAGGTCGGGTTAAGGATTTTTGTATGCAACGCATCTCTGTAAGATTGGATATTCCTTTTTAGGGGGATAAAATTTTGTCATGTTTTTCCTTTTCTTTTTGTTTCGGCCAATCAATTGTTGGATATTTCATTAAATTTTTGGCGAGCGAGGCTGTTTTAGTATATTTACTATGGGGAATAAAATTTAAATACCTATGCAAGGGCTTCTGGGGTTAAATTATTTTTAGAAATTTCCTTTATGCAGGATCAATTGGAAAGGGCTTTTATAGATTTACAGTTAGAAGGGTCTACACCATTTTTCAAAAACGATTTTCTTTTTTACGAAGGGACAATCCACATACGGGCTGGTTGGCTGGGTTTTAATTTCTCTAAAGGTTTTTTTATTTAATTACTGGGGGGATCTTTAAACCTTTAGGATAGCCTTCTTAACGGAATCTTAATCCAATATTTTTCAAAAAAGGGAAGTTTTGCCGGGACAACTTTGAGCTTTACCCCGACAACGAAGTATTTTAATTAAAGGGTTTCCCCCCTGTTGTCAGGGCCAGGGTCATTTGATGTGCTTGATTCTCAAAGACTTCAAAATAAGTATTTTAAATCTCCGTCATTTAAAAACTTGGAAACCATTGAGGGAGCTTTTTGTATATTTTAAAAAATCATTTGAGGATTCAGTAATCTTTCACTCACCCTTTCCCTTTTTGTTGTTTTTCTTATATTTGCGGAAAACGTTTTTCCCCTTTTTAAAAATTTTTTTCATTTAAATTTTCGCTGAGCCTCAATTTGGCAGTCTGTTTAAAAAAAATAGTCTCTTAATTTTTCAAACTGACTTTGGGGGAAAAAATGCCCCGATTGGGATCGAAAAAGAGGGAAAATTTAACTGGCGGGGGTTTTTTTGGGGGGGAAATTTTTTTTTGGCGTTTTTTAATTTGGTGAGGGGCCCGGCTGACCATTAATAGGAATTCCTTCCCTTTAAAGGGGCGAAAAGCCCCCAACCCGCGGCTTTCACCCCCCCAATTTTTTTTATCTAATTTACTAGAGGCCAAAGGCGGGGGCCTAATCTGTTGATTCAATTTCAAAGGGTCAACCTTTGAAATTTTTCTTCTAATACTTTTGATTCTCACTGGTAGCTTACTTGAGAAACTAAAAATTTCAGAGTCCGAATCTCCTGTTTCATGTTTGGTTTTGAGGCCCCTGGGAAAAAATTTGTTTCTAATTAATTTTCCCTTCGGTTTGCTGTGTAAAAATCTAGTATGGGATCCCAATTTACGGGCTATCTTTCCAGCACGTTTGGAAAAGTTTCCCAAAGGGGTCCAGCTTTGACAATGTCAAATCTTCAAAAAACTCTTTAATTTGATCTTCCCCCTGATCAATTTTTTGAAATTAATAAAAAATAAATTCCAGTATAAACTTTTTAAAAATTTTTCTTTGATAAAAGTTTAGAACAACAGAGTTTCCCCCCGGGGACCCCCCTTTGTTCAATAAGAAAAATTTTTTTTAAGAACTTCAGAATTTTGGCCTGTTACCATTCATTTCTTATGCAAAAGATTTTTGGATCCGAGTTTTTTAAAGTTTTGAGTTTTGGGAAAAAAATTTTTAACGGGAAAAAAAAATCCAAATTGGGAAAAATAATAAAAATTTTTTTAAAGTATTTTAAAAAACAATATTTATTTTTTCTCTTTTTAGTTAATGTAACTTTAATTTCTTTGTTTCAATTAAAAATTTTCCCTTTAATTTTTGTTCAAAAATCTGGAAATGTCACATTAAAAAGGGAAATTTAATTTTTCTTCCTGTAATTCAGTCTTCAAAAAAATTTTTGTCTTTTGTCCCTTTAAAAAGACTAAACCAAAATAAAAAAGGTACAAGATTTTAACAAGACCTTTGAATTGGCCGGGAAAGTATTTTCTATGGATTACTGAAATGACCAAAGGGAAAATAAAATTCAAAAAAATCTTTCAGAAATAAAAGAGGAACAAAGTGAGTCAGCTCTAGGTCCAAATTTTCTCAAAAACCCTTCAAAACCGTCCCGTTTGAGCCAATATTTTCGATTTAGGGTTTTTCCCGGGCTAGAGCAGGGAGCAGATGGGCTACTTTTCCCGTTGTTGATGTGTCTTCCAGGGTTTGGGTCACCTGACCCAGTCAGTCAGCCGGACATAGACAAAATTTAACAATTCACCGGAAAGGTTCCGGGAAAAATTAAAATCTACTCTATTTACACAAGAAATCCTTACCCAACAATAATAGTAAAATAATTTGTTTATTTTTCATATATTAAAAAGAATTAAAAATAACGCGAAAAAATTTTTTATTTTAGATATAAAAAGGGGGCTTTCCCCGCTATAATATTAAGTGAAAGAAAAATATTCTCTTACAATGGCAATATAAACACAAATGCAGTATAATGTATCCTTTATTGACTAAAGTTTGCCCACACATTTGGGGGTTTTTTAAGTCACAAAAAGGAAAATTTCCTGGGGTGGGGAAAGGGAAAGCGAGTATTTAAAAGTCCGGCTGAGGTTTAGGTTTAAGAAAGCTGCATCTGATGAAAGTACCAATTTTGGGGTTTTAGAGTTTTAAAAAATTGGGTAAACTTGGAAAAGGGGAGGGGCAAGTTTTTGAGGCCACCCTTTTACAGTGTTCTTTTGTGGGATAAATTCCTTTTATCCCCTATCCCACATAAGAAAAACTGTTTGAAGGTCTGCCCCACAAACTTTTTCCCGTCTCCTTTCCAAGTACCCAAATTTTTTGCTCTACAACCCAACTCGGTACATCATTTGATGCAGCATTCTTCACCCGACCTCAGCCGGACTATTTAAAAACTCCCCGTTCCTTCCACCCAGGTTTGTTTGTTTGTGAAATTGAAAAAGCCCCCTGGTTTGGGGGAAACGTAGTCAAAAAAGGATTTACATTTTTATGCATTTGGGTTTATATTGCCATTGTGGGCGGTATTTTATACCATTTTTTTCCATTTTCTTTACAATAGTTAAATTTTAAAAGGATGGGCCAATTTCGAAAAATTTTAACGCTTTATACAAACATTAGTAAAAAGGGCCCCACCCGATTATGCGCTCAGTTCTGGGGCTCCCCTATTACAGAATGGACATAAAACGTTTTGGGGAAAAATTCACAAAGGATGACTAAATTAATACATAGCATTAAAAAATATTTTCCCTTTTTGAAGAAAAAATTGAAGGGTTTAAGTTAAAATTCACTTGGGTTGACGAAGAAAGAGGGGGAGGCCTAATCGAAGTGTATTATGGTTGGAAAGCAAGAAAAAAGACTGAAGCAAAATAAGTCACCCGGGGCCTGATGAGGTTTTTTCAAGGGTTCTAAAGGAATGCAAAAAGGAAATTTGTGAACCATTAACTAATATTTTTAATTTATCTCTTCAAACAGGTGCAGTGTCTGATATTGGAAGATGGCTAATGTAATTCCTATTTTTAAAACAGGGGACAAGTCGTTACCGTCAAATTACCGCCCAATAAGCCTGACCTCAATTGTAGGCAAATTACTAGAGTCAATTATAGCTGAGATTATAAGAAGCCATCTCGATAAGCATAGCTTGATTAATGATACTCAGCATGGATTCACAAGAGGCCGGTCTTGTCTAACTAATTTATTAACTTTCTTCAGTAAAGCTTTTGAGGCTGTTGACCACGATAAAGAATTTGATATTATTTACTTAGTTTTTAGTAAGGCATTTGATAGAGTTCCGCACCAAAGACTGTTGAAGAAAGTAGCAGCTCATGGCATTGGGGGAAGGGTGCTCTCGTGGATCGAATCATGGCTCACAGACAGGAAGCAAAGAGTGTCCATAAATGGGGTTAAATCCGAGTGGGGATCAGTAACAAGTGGCGTTCCACAGGGATCAGTCTTGGGACCGACAGATTGTAATAAAGTTGGTAGAATTACCGACAATATGTAAAGTAAAAGGACACAAGTGAGGTACCATTTCGATGTTCACTAGTGGTAGTAGTAGTAGTAGTAGTGGTAGTGACAAAAGCAATTAATTCGTACATGAGTAAAAGGATATAAAAGCTATTACTTGGGTAACATAAAAATAGGTTGGACAAATATAAACTGGAATGAGGCAGGTTGTTTCAGTGTTCACTCTCTGTGCTTTGTGTAGTATAACAGGAGAGACTATGTGATGGCAGGGTTTACTGTTTTCAGGAGGATTCTAGCTAAGACTTCGGAGATGGTGAAGCTGCCGTTGTTTTTGTCCAACCTATTTTTATGTTACCCAAGTAATAGCTTTTATATCCTTTTACTCATGTACGAATTAATTGCTTTTGTCACTACCACTACTACTACTGTGCAAAGAAAGGTATAAAATACCGACAATATGAAAGTTAAGACACATGTGCAACATCTGGATATCTTTATTGTAGTAGACGTTTCGCCATCCAGTGGCTTTATCAATACAGATTCTAGGACATAATAGGAAGACAGTAGAACTATATACAAAAGATGAGGTAATCAGTCCCTCGGCCTTGGAGTTAGTGTTCACAGCATCGTGGTGGAGGAGAGTCTGGAGCAAAGGCAAGAAGACTGGCGCTTTTTATAGGCGTCAGTGAATGGGACGGGCAGCAGACGAGGTCAGTCACTGGTAGGCGGGATTCCCCAGTGGAAGTAGGTCCTTCCCAAAGAGAGGGGTTAGTTGCAGCAGCCGGAAGAAGGTCTTGTAGATGTCCTCTGAACCAAGATTCCATGATGTTGCAGTGTCTGACAAGTTGTGCAAAGAAAGGTATAAAATACCGACAATATGAAAGTTAAGACACATGTGCAACATCTGGATATCTTTATTGTAGTAGACGTTTCGCCATCCAGTGGCTTTTCAATACAGATTCTAGGACATAATAGGAAGACAGTAGAACTATATACAAAAGATGAGGTAATCAGTCCCTCGGCCTTGGAGTTAGTGTTCACAGCATCGTGGTGGAGGAGAGTCTGGAGCAAAGGCAAGAAGACTGGCGCTTTTTATAGGCGTCAGTGAATGGGACGGGCAGCAGACGAGGTCAGTCACTGGTAGGCGGGATTCCCCAGTGGAAGTAGGCCCTTCCCAAAGAGATGGGTTAGTTGCAGCAGCCGTGAAGAAGGTCTTGTAGATGTCCTCTGAACCAAGATTCCATGATGTTGCAGTGTCTGACAAGTTGTGCAAAGAAAGGTATAAAATACCGACAATATGAAAGTTAAGACACATGTGCAACATCTGGATATCTTTATTGTAGTAGACGTTTCGCCATCCAGTGGCTTTATCAATACAGATTCTAGGACATAATAGGAAGAAAAGTAGAACTATATACAAAAGATGAGGTAATCAGTCCCTCGGCCTTGGAGTTAGTGTTCACAGCATCGTGGTGGAGGAGAGTCTGGAGCAAAGGCAAGAAGACTGACGCTTTTTATAGGCGTCAGTGAATGGGACGGGCAGCAGACGAGGTCAGTCACTGGTAGGCGGGATTCCCCAGTGGAAGTAGGTCCTTCCCAAAGAGATGGGTTAGTTGCAGCAGCCGTGAAGAAGGTCTTGTAGATGTCCTCTGAACCAAGATTCCATGATGTTGCAGTGTCTGACAAGTTGTGCAAAGAAAGGTATAAAATACCACCACGATGCTGTGAACACTAACTCCAAGGCCGAGGGACTGATTACCTCATCTTTTGTATATAGTTCTACTGTCTTCCTATTATGTCCTAGAATCTGTATTGATAAAGCCACTGGATGGCGAAACGTCTACTACAATAAAGATATCCAGATGTTGCACATGTGTCTTAACTTTCACTACTACTACTACTACTACCACTAGTGAACATCGAAATGGTACCTCACTAGTATTCACCTCACTCTGAGCCTTTATATACCCTCTGTGTCCATGTATTGTTTGTAATGTGCAAAGAAAGGTATAAAATACCGACAATATGAAAGTTAAGACACATGTGCAACATCTGGATATCTTTATTGTAGTAGACGTTTCGCCATCCAGTGGCTTTATCAATACAGATTCTAGGACATAATAGGAAGACAGTAGAACTATATACAAAAGATGAGGTAATCAGTCCCTCGGCCTTGGAGTTAGTGTTCACAGCATCGTGGTGGAGGAGAGTTTGTAATGGCTTGATAAAGCTCCTGGAGAGCGAAACGTTGCTACAATAAATGTCACTTTAGTTGCACTTGTGTCCTTTTACTTTACAGTCTTGGGACCGTTGTTGTTTATAATATATATCAATGATCTTGATGAAGGAATTACTAGTGATATGAGCAAATTCGCCGATGACACGAAGATAGGTAGGATAATTGATTCAAACGTAGATGTTAGGGAACTTCAGGAGGATTTAGACAAACTCTACTCTTGGTCAGAAAAGTGGCAGATGCAGTTCAATGTAGATAAATGCAAGGTTCTGAAGCTCGGGAGTGTCCATAACCCTAGCACTTATAAGTTAAATAATGTAGAACTTAACCATACAGATTGCGAAAAGGACTTGGGGGTTATGGTAAGCAGCAGCCTTAAACCAAGACAGCAATGCCTAAGCGTACGTAATAAGGCAAATAGATTACTGGGATTTATATCAAGAAGTGTAAGCAACAGAAGTCCAGAGGTCATACTGCAGCTTTATACATCATTAGTAAGGCCTCACCTAGATTATGCAGCTCAGTTCTGGTCTCCATATTACAGAATGGACATAAATTCGTTAGAAAACATTCAGCGTAGGATGACTAAATTAATACATAGCATTAGAAATCTTCCTTATGAAGAAAGATTGAAGACTCTTAAGTTACATTCACTTGTTAGACGAAGAATGAGGGGAGACCTGATCGAAGTGTATAAGTGGAAGATAGGTATTAATAAAGGGGATATTAACAAGGTCTTGAGGATATCTCTCCAAGAGAGAACCCGCAGTAATGGATTTAAATTAGATAAGTTTAGATTTAGAAAGGACATAGGAAAGTATTGGTTTGGAAATAGGGTAGTTGATGAGTGGAACAGTCTACCTAGTTGGGTTATTGAGGCTAGGACTTTGGGTAGTTTCAAGTTTAGGTTGGATAAGTACATGATTGGGAGTGGTTGGATTTGAGAGGGACTTGCACATCGGAGCTTGTTTCTTGGGTGGCATTGAAAATTGGGTTGGACAAATGTTTGTTAGTGGGATGAATTGTAAAGGACCTGCCTAGTATGGGCCAACAGGCTTGCTGCAGTGTTCCTCTTTCTTATGTTCTTATGTAAGTGGAAGATAGGTATTAATAAAGGGGATATTAATAAGGTCTTTAGGATATCTCTCCAAGAGAGAACCCGCAGTAATGGATTTAAATTAGATAAGTTTAGATTTAGAAAGGACATAGGAAAGTATTGGTTTGGAAATAGGGTAGTTGATGAGTGGAACAGTCTACCTAGTTGGGTTATTGAGGCTGGGACTTTGGGTAGTTTCAAATTGAGGTTGGATAAGTACATGAGTGGGAGGGGTTGGATTTGAGTGGGACTTGCACATCAGAGCTTATTTCTTGGGTAGCATTGAAAATTGGGTTGGGCAAATGTTTTGTTAGCGGGATGAATTGTAAAGGACCTGCCTAGTATGGGCCAACAGGCCTGCTGCAGTGTTCCTCCTTTCTTATGTTCTTATGAGGAATGTGAGTGATGGGGAGGAATGTGAGTGATGGGGAGGAATGTGAGTGATGGGGAGGAATGTGAGTGATGGGGAGGATGGTGAGTGATGGGGAGGATGGTGAGTGATGGGGAGGATGGTGAGTGATGAGGATGGTGAGTGATGGGGAGGATGGTGAATGATGGGGAGGATGGTGAGTGATGGGGAGAATGGTGAGGATAGTGAGTGATGGGGAGGATGGTGAATGATGGGGAGGATGGTGAATGATGGGGAGGATAGTGAGTGATGGGGAGGATGGTGAGTGATGGGGAGGATGGTGAGTGATGGGGAGGATGGTGAGTGATGGGGAGGATATTGAGTGATGGGGAGGATATTGAGTGATGGGGAGGATATTGATTGATGGGGAGGATGGTGAGTGATGGGGAGGATAGTGAGTGATGGGGAGGATAGTGAGTGATGGGGAGGATAGTGAGTGATGGGGAGGATAGTGAGTGATGGGGAGGATGGTGAGTGATGGGAAGAAGGTGAGTGATGGGAAGAGAGTGAATGATGGGGAAATGGTGAGTGATGGGGCGGATGGTGAGTCGGGCGGATGGTGAGTGGGGCGGATGGTGAGTGATGGGGAGGATGGTGAGTGATGGGGAGGATGGTGAGTGATGGGGAGGATGGTGAGTGATGGGGAGGATGGTGAGTGATGGGGGGGATGGTGAGTGATGGGGAGGAAGGTGAGTGATGGGGAGGAAGGTGAGTGATGGGGAGGATAGTGAGTGATGGGGAGGATGGTGAGCGATGGGAGAGATGGTGAATGATGGGAGGATGGTGAGTGATGGAGGATAGTGAGTGATGGGGAGGATGGTGAGTGATGGGGAGGATGGTGAGTGATGGGGAGGATGGTGAGCGATGGGGAGGATGGTGAGCGATGGGGAGGATGGTGAGTGTTGGGGCGGATGGTGAGTGATGGGGCGGATGGTGAGTGATGGCGAGGATGGTGAGTGATGGGGAGGATGGTGAGTGATGGAGGATAGTGAGTGATGGCGAGGATGGTGAGTGATGGGGCGGATGGTGAGTGATGGGGAGGACGGTGAGTGATGGGGAGGATGGTGAGTGATGGGGAGGATAGTGAGTGATGGGGAGGATAGTGAGTGATGGGAGGATGAGTGATGGTAGATGGTGGTAGGGATGGTGGTGAGTGTTGTGTGTGTGTGTGTGTGAGTGTTGAGTGTGTGTTGGTTAGTGTGTTGGTGAGTGGGGTGACTGGATATAATTACTGTTGTAAGGTTACACTTGATACCAACAGGATGTAAGTGTACCCGTGTGAGGTGACTCTTACTCACCTTACTGCACCTTGTGTCACTACCACCTCTCCTTCCTCTTAACCAGTGTGTGTGTGTGTGAGTGTTGTGTGTGTGTGTGTGTGTGTGTGTGTGTGTGTGGTGTGTGTGTGTGTGTGTTGTTGTTGTTGTTGTTGTTGTTGTTGTTGTTGTTGTTTTGTGTGTGTGTGTGTGTGTGTGTGTGTGTGTGTGTGTGTGTGTGTGTGTGTGTGTGTGTTGTTGTTGTTGTTGTTGTTGTTGTTGTTGTTTTGTGTGTGTGTGTGTGGTGTGTTGTGGTGTGTTGTGTTTGTGTTGTGTGTGTATATGTGTGTTGTATGTGTGTTGTGTGTGTGTGTGTGTGTGTGTGTGTGTGTGTGTGTGTGTTGTTGTGTGTGTGTGTGTTGTGTGTGTGTGTGTGTGTGTGTGTTGTTGTTGTTGTTGTTGTTGTTTTGTGTGTGTGTGTGTGTGTTGTGGTGTGTGTGTTTGTGTTGTGTGTGTATATGTGTGTTGTATGTGTGTTGTGTGTGTGTGTGTTTTGTGTGTGTGTGTGTGTATATGTTTGTGTGTGTGTGTATATATGTGTGTTGTGTGTATGTGTATATGTGTGTTGTGTGTGTGTGTGTGTGTGTGTGTGTGTGTGTGTGTGTGTGTTGTGTGTTGTGGTGTGTGCGTTGTGTTGTGTGTGTGTGTACTCACCTAGTTGTACTCACCTAGTTGAGGTTGCAGGGGTCGAGTCCAGGCTCCTGGCCCCGCCTCTTCACTGGTCGCTACTAGGTCACTCTCCCTGAACTATGAGCTTTATCGTACCTCTGCTTAAAGCTATGTATGGATCCTGCCTCCAATACATCGCTTCCCAAACTATTCCACTTCCTGACTACTCTGTGGCTGAAGAAATACTTCCTAACATCCCTTTGATTCATCTGTGTCTTCAGCTTCCAACTGTGTCCCCGTGTTGCTGTCTCCAGTCTCTGGAACATCCTGCCTTTGTCCACCTTGTCAATTCCTCTCAGTATTTTGTAAGTCGTTATCATGTCCCCCCTATCTCTCCTGTCCTCCAGTGTCGTCAGGTTCATTTCCCTTAACCTCTCCTCATAGGACATACCTCTTAACTCTGGGACTAGTCTTGTTGCAAACCTTTGCACTTTCTCTAGTTTCTTTACATGCTTGGCTAGGTGTGGCTTCCAAACTGGTGCCGCATACTCCAATATGGGCCTAATGTACACGGTGTACAGGGTCCTGAACGATTCCTTATTAAGATGTCGGAATGCTGTTCTGAGGTTTGCCAGGCGCCCATATGCTGCGGCAGTTATTTGGTTGAAGTGCGCTTCAGGAGATGTGCCTGGTGTTATACTCACCCCAAGATCTTTTTCCTTGAGTGATGTTTGTAGTCTCTGGCCCCCTAGACTGTACTCCGTCTGCAGTCTTCTTTGCCCTCCCCCAATCCTCATGACTTTGCACTTGGTGGGATTGAACTCCAGGAGCCAGTTGCTGGACCAGGTCTGCAGCCTGTCCAGATCCCTTTGTATTTCTGCCTGGTCTCGATCGAATGAACTCTTCTCATCAACTTCACGTCATCTGCAAACAGGGACACCTCGAGTTTATTCCTTCCGTCATGTCGTTCACAAATACCAGAAACAGCACTGGTCCTAGGACTGACCCCTGTGGGACCCCGCTGGTCACAGGTGCCCACTCTGACACCTCGCCATGTACCATTACTCACTGCTGTCTTCCTGACAAGTATTCCCTGATCCATTGCAGTGCCTTCCTGTTATCCCTGCTTGGTCCTCCAGTTTTTGCACTAATCTCTTGTGTGGTACTGTGTCAAACGCCTTCTTGCAGTCCAAGAAAATGCAATCCACCCACCCATCTCTCTCTTGTCTTACTGCTGTCACCATGTCATAGAACTCCAGTAGGTTTGTGACACAGGATTTCCCTCTCTGAAACCATGTTGGCTGCTGGTGATGAGATCATTCCTTTCTAGATGTTCCACCATTCTTCTCCTGACAATCTTTTCCATGATTTTGCATGCTATACATGTCAGTGACACTGGTCTGTAGTTTAGTGCTTCATGTCTGTCTCCTTTTTTAAAGATTGGGACCACATTTGCTGTCTTCCATGCCTCAGGCAATCTCCCTGTTTCGATAGATGTATTGAATATTGTTGTTAGGGGTACACATAGCACCTCCTCTCCCTCTCTCAGGACTCATGGAGAGATGTTATCTGGCCCCATTGCCTTTGAGGTATCTAGCTCACTCAGAAGCCTCTTCACTTCTTCCTCGGTTGTGTGTACTGTGTCCAGCACATGGTGGTGTACCCCACCTCTCCGTCTTTCTGGAGCCCCTTCTGTCTCCTCTGTGAACACTACTTTGAATCTCTTGTTGAGTTCCTCACATACTTCATGGTCATTTCTTGTTGTCTATCCTCCTTTCTTCCTTAGCCTGATTACCCGGTCCTTGACGGTTGTTTTCTTCCTGATGTGGCTGTACAACAGCTTCGGGTCAGATTTGGCTTTTGCTGCTATGTCGTTTTCATATTGACGTTGGGCCTCCCTTCTTATCTGTGCATATTCGTTTACTGCTCTGCGACTGCTCTCCTTATTCTCCTGGGTCCTTTGCCTTCTATATTTCTTCCATTCCCTAGCACACTTGGTTTTTGCCTCCTTGCATCTTTGGGTGAACCATGGGCTCATCCTGGCTTTTCCATTATTCCTGTTACCCTTGGGTACAAACCTCTCCTCAGCCTCCTTGCATATTGTTGCTACATATTCCATCATCTCATTATCTGGCTTCCCTGCCAGTTCTCTGTCCCACTGAACCTCATTCGGAAGTTCCTCATTCCTGTGTAGTCCCCTTTCCTGTAGTTTGGTTTCATTTGTCCCGGCCTTCCTGCTTTCCCCTCCACTTGTAGCTCTACTGTGTATTCGAAGCTCAAAACCACATGATCGTTGGCCCCAAGGGGTCTTTCATATGTGATGTCCTCAATATCTGCACTACTCAAGGTGAATACTAAGTCCAGTCTTGCTGGTTCATCCTCTCCTCTCTCTTGTAGTGTCCCTTACGTGTTGGTACATGAAGCTTTCCAGTACCACCTCCATCATCTTAGCCCTCCATGTATCTTGGCCCCATGCGGGTCCAAGTTCTCCCATTCGATCTCCTTGTGGTTAAAGTCACCCATGATCAGGAGCTTTGCCCTGCATGCATGAGCTCTTCTCGCCACTGCAGCCAGTGTGTCAACCATCGCTCTATTGCTCTCGTCATACTCTTGCCTTGGCCTCCTGCTGTTCTGTGGTGGGTTATACATCACTGCAATTATCACCTTGGGACCACCAGTGTGAAGCATTCCCGCTATGTAATCACTTTCCTACCGCTGTCTCCTCTCTCCAGCTCATCAAAAATTCCATCGGTGTTTGATCAGCAATGCCACTCCTCCACCCCCCCTGTTCCTTCTGTCTTTCTCAGATCTGGTATCCCGCTGGAAAGATGGCATCTGTTTCATACCTATAAGCTTGGTTTCTGTGATTGCTATGATGTCTGGTGATGTCTCTTTGACTCTTTTGTGCCACTCCTCCCACTTGTTTGTTATTCCATCCACGTTTGTGATACCATACCTTCAGTTTCCTTTCCAACACTGTGGTTTGGGGGGCCTGTGGGGGGGAAGACTGGTAGCATACTGTGGGATTCTATGGTTGGGGGTTGGGTGGAAGCTGTGGGTAGGATTGTATTGTGTGTTGGGATGGTGTGATAGGTTGTGGGTTCTGAGGATAGTTGTGTGTGTGCTTGCCCTTTGCTGCTCTGTTCTGCTCTGACTGACCTCTGCTGGTTCCATCCTTGTCTCCTTTCCTAGCTCCTTTTGCTTTTTTGTCCTCTCCCTCAGCTGCTGTCTCTCTTTTTGTGTTCTGTCTCTGTCTAGGAACACCTCTTGTACTCTTCTGAGCTTTTCAACCGTGGTTTCTCTTGGAGGATCCTGTTCGCACTGTTTCTGTCCTGAGAATCAGCTTGATCGGTCGGTTTCTCCCCTTCAAGTACCCCCCCTATTCTCTGAAAATTTACAATCCACATCCATGTCTTCTCCCCCTATTTCTGTGATGATTTTCTCAATCTTCTTTCTTTCTTCCTGCCGTCTTTCAGTGTGTGTCCTTTCCTCTCTCTCTCCCGAAGCCCATGGATAATCACTGATTTTGCCTTTCCTTCTCCCATTGCCTCTCCCTCTGGACTCTGTTCCATCTGTAGTGGTCCATTTTCTCCTGATTCTTCCGTGGCTCTTGGGTAAGCATGGTTTGTGCCTCAGCATTCGACCTATTCTCTCCCTCTCCATCTGCACCCAACAGCTCTTCCCTTGCCACTCCCTGGCCCTGTCTTTGCAGCGATTATGAACTAAGCATATTCATACCTCCTTCTTCCTGTTTCAGCCTCTCAATCTTCGATGGTGTGTCTTTCCTCTGGTCACTGCCCCTGAGACTGCTTCACCAGTTTTACCTCAAATCCTAGGACCTTACCCTGGCTACTGCATTTCGACTTTGTTGTGCCTCCCGAATTCTCATTCTCGTTTCCTTTTCCCAACCTCTTTCGTCCCATTTTCACCAGAGAGCTCTTATCTCCATTTTTTCAGAAAGCTCTCCTAATTTCTCTCCCATTCATGCTTTAATCTTTCCCACTGTTCCTCGCTCCAATCCTCCTCCTACCAGTAACCATGTCATCTGATTCCTGCGAGTCCCAACCATTTTTTTTTAGTGGAAAGAGAGAGAGAAAGGCTAAAAAGAAAAAGGGGGGAAAGTGAGAGATAGGGAGAGAGTAGAAGGGAGCCTAAAGGAGGGGAAAAGAGGGCAAAAGGGGAGAAAGGAGGCAGAGGATGGGAAAAGTAAGAGAGAGGGGGGAGTGCAAGAGAATGAGGAGAGAGAGATAAGAAGAGGAGGACGGAGAGAGAGTAAGAGAGAAGAAGAAGGGAGAGAGAGAGTATAGAGAGAGATATAAAGAGGAGGAAGATAGAAGAGAAAGAGAGGAAGAGAGAGCGGGAGACAGAGAGGAAGAGAAGAGAGGATGAGAGAGGAGGAGAGAGAGAGAGAGGATGAGAGAGAGAGAGGATGAGAGAGAGAGGATGAGAGAGAGAGAGAGGAGAGAGAGCGGATGTAGATAGAGGAAGTATAGAGAGGAGAGGAATGAGAGAGGATGAGAGAGAGAGAGAGAGGATGAGAGAGAGAGGATGATAGAGAGAGAGAGGATAGAGAGAGAGAGAGAGAGAGAGAGAGAGAGAAGGAGAGAGAAGAGAGAGAGAGGAATGAAGAGAGAGAGAGGATGATAGAGAGAGAGAGGAATGAGAAGGATAGAGAGAGAGAGGATGTGAGAGAGAGAGAGAGAGAGGATGAGAGAGAGAGGATAGAGAGAGAGGATGAGAAGAGAGAGATGGAGAGAGAGGATGAGAGAGAGAAGATGAGAGAGAGAGGATGAGAGAGAGAGGAGAGGATGAGAGAGAGAAGGAGTGAGAGAGAGAGAGGATGAGGAGAGAAAGGGGGAGAGAGAGAAAGGGTGGGGGAGGGGGGGGGAGGGGGGGGGAGGGGGGGAAAAAAGGGGAAGGAGGGGGAAAAGGGGGGGGGAAAAAGGGAAGGGCCTTAAGGGGGGAAAAACCTTTTGTGGGGGGGAGTGTGTGGGACGGGTTTGGGAAACGTGGGTTTACGTGGTGTGTGACTGTGGTTGACTTGTGGACGATTGGGAGTGTTTAACGTTGGTTAACGTGGTGGTAACGGTGTGAGGTTTGTTAGGTGTGGGGTTTGGGGGGAACTTTTGTGTAGTTGTGGTACGTGGAACTGGGGGTGTGTAGGGGTTTTGTTCGTGTGGGACGTGGGGTTTGTACGGTGGTGAAAGTGGTGGTGTACGTGTGTGTACTGTGTGTTGAAAAGGTACCACCATTTTCTCCCTATTTGGGGTTGCAGGGGTCGACCCCAGCTCCTGGCCCCCCTCTTCACCGCTCTACTAGACCCTATCTCTCCCCGCTCCAAGCTTTATCAAACCTCGTCTTTAAAAATGTGTATGGTTTTCCCGCCTCCACACGTCATTTTTTAGGGTATCCCTCTTTTCAACCTATGACTGAAGAAATACTTCCCACTATTCTCGACTCATTTGTGTCTTCAACTTTCCAAATTTTGGCCTCTTTTTTCTGTTCCCCTCCCTGGAACATCCTGTCCTTTCCACCTGTCTATTCCCGCAGTAATTTTATATTCGTTTTTCATTCCCCCCCCTGACCCTCCTGTCCTCCAGGTTTTGTCAGGCCGTTTTTCCCCAATCTTCTTTTAGGACATTCCCCTTACTCGGAAATAACCTTGTTGCAAACCTTTTTTACTTTCTCTAGTTTCTTTACGTGCTTTATCAAATGCGGGTTTTCCAAAAAGTGCTGCATACCCATATGGGCCTACATACACGGTGTACATGTCTTTTAATGATTTCCTTTCTAAGGGGCGGAATGCTGTTCCAGGTTTGCCAGGCGCCCCCAAGCGCACAGTTATCTGATTGATGGTTTTCTTTCGGAGACAGCTCGGTTTATACTCACCCCAAAGATCTTTCTCCTTGAGTGGGGTTTTGCAGTCTTTGGCCACCTACCTATCTTTTCTGTGTCTTCTTCCCCTTTCCCCTATCTTCAGACTTTGCTTTTGGCAGTTTAAAATTCGAGAACCCCATTTGCGGACCAGGTGCCAGCTGTCCGGGGCTTTTTGAAGTCCGCGGGTCCTAAACAGTTTTTAATTTTTTCCTCTTAACTTCACATCTCTGCAAACGGGGACACTTCTGAGTCTAACCCCTTCCGCAGTCTTCACAAAACCCAAAAATAGCACTGGTCCTGGACCGACCCCTTGGGACCCCGCCGTCACAGGTGCCCACTTGATACACTTACTACCATGACTCGTTGTTGCCCCCTTCAGGATTCTCTGATCCTTTGCAGTGCCCTTCCTGTTATATGCGCCTGATGCCTAGCTTCTGCACTAATCTTTTGTGAGAACGTGTAAAAGGGCCTTCTTGCAGTCCAAGAAATGCAACAACCCACCCCTCTCCCTTTGTCTTCCTTCTTTTTTTTTATCATAAAACTCCAAAAGGGTTTTGGACACAGGACCCTTCCGAATCCTGCGGGTTGGGGCATTTATACCCTTTCCGTTCCAGGGTCCACCACCTCCTCCTGAAATTTTCCCAAAAATTTTGATATTACACGTCAGGGACACATCTATAGTTTGTGCCTCTTTTCTGTCCCTTTTTTGAAAAGGGACTAATTTGCTGTCTTCCATCCCAGGTAGTTGCCCATTTTCCAGGGGTGTTGAAGATTGTGGTAAGTGTCGCACAACAAATTTTTCCCCTCCCTAAGACCCATGAGAAGTTGTCCGGGCCCCATTGGGGGTTCGGCCTTAGCTTTTTCTTCCCCTCCTCCTCATCTGTAAAAGCCCAACACTTGTTGGTTATTCCTTTTTGGGTGTCCCCCACTTCCCCCCCCAGAGCCCCTTCCGGGCCCTCTTGTAAATTTTCCCTTTAAAATCTCGTGTTGAGCTCCTCACATACCTCTTGATTTTTTTCCCTTGGATTTTCTCCACCTTTTTTCCTCAGCCTTTATCACCTGGCCTTGACTGTTGTCTTTTTCCTAAGTGGCATACAGCTTTTTCGGGTCAATTTGACTTTCGATGCAATGCTTTTTTCAACTGTCGCGGCCTCCCTCCTTATCTGCGCATACTCTTCGGGCTCTTCACTAATCCATTTTTTTCCTGGGTCCTATGCCCCTGTACCTTTTCCATTCTCTTTTTGCATTATTTTTTGCCCCCCACACCTTCGGTAAACCAAGGACTCGTCTTGGTCTTCCATTATTCTGTTTCCCTTGGGAAAAAAAATTTTTCCCCTCTGCCCCCTTTGACTTTTTTGCCACAAAAACCATCTCTCGTTTACGATTTTCCTACCATTTCTTTTCCCACAAACCCTCCGCAGGAAGTTTTAAATACCTGTGTGGGCCCCCCTTTTATAGTTTGGCCTGCCCCTTCCTTCCTGTTACCTTCTCCACTTGTAACTCTATATTAGTCAAAACCAAACCCACATGATCGCTAGCTCCAAGGGGGCCTCTCAAAGTGTTTCCTCGATGTCTGAACGCTCAGGGTGAACACAAGATCCAGTCTTTCTGGCTCGCCCTCCCCCCTCTCTCTGGTTTTGTCCCTGACATTTGATGCAGAGGTTTTCAAGTACCAATCCATCTCTTTGGGCCTCCATGTTTTGGGGAACCCCCATGTGTTGGTTACGTGTGGTGTACTGTGTGTGGTCGGGGGGTGGTACGTGTGTGTGTTCTTGTGTTAAAGGGTTGTTTGGTGTGTGGGACCCGGGGGTGTACGGTGTGTGGTCGTGTGTTGTACGGGGGTTTTGGGGGTTGGGTGTGTACTTTTGTGTACGTTGGTTGTACGTGTGGTGTGTACGTGTGGGTGTACGTGTGTGTGGTTACTGTGTGTGTGTGTACGGTGTTTACGTGTGTGTGTGTGTACGTGTGTGTGTGTGTGGGTGGGTGGGGGTCGTGCGCACTAGGCAACCCACTCTTTTGAAGATTTTAAAATTTTTTTTTTACAATCAATCCTTTTAAAAACACTAAACAGGGGGGCCCCACTTTACCCGGTTAGTCCAGGGTACCGCCGTAAAGTGGAACACCCTTTTTTTCCACTTTTTTAAAGAACAAACATAGATAACAAGTTTTCACAAAATATTTAATTACAATAGAACCAGGCATCAAAAAAACAATAAAAAAATACAATACACCATAGTCACTCATTACTTACCTTTAAAAAATTTTTATCTTAACTAGGGGGAGACAATAGTATTTATTTTAAGAAAACAAGGTGGTATGTAGGTAAACCAGGCTATCTTTCCAGGCCACCCCACCCCACCCCTACTATTCTATGATTTTTAAGCATCCCCAACGATAAAATGTAATACATTCACTCATTACTTTCCTTAAATATTTAGTCTTAAAAAAGGGGCAAGAAGTAAAGAGATAAAACGAATAAATGGAGAGAGAAAGAATGATACAAAAGAGAGGGGGGAGCGCAAATTAGTAAAAAACCCGGGGGAACGTAAGTTTTGTAAACAATGAAGTGTACACTCGGTTTGGAAAAGTTTTCATTTTGACAGGTTGTCTCTACATTTATTACGTAAATTAATAAAGAAGAACACTCCCCTTCTCATGTAACACATTTTGAGAAAAATGAAACCTGAGTAAGGCAATGGAAAAAGTCACACGACTTTTTTTGGGTTATCCTAGGGTTTTCTACACTATGTTGTTATGTATGATAATCTATGTAACTTTTTTGTGTAACCTGAAAAAACTTTCTTTTCATAATACAAAGGGAAAAATTTTCTTTCCCCTAAAAAGGGTGTTAGGTCCTTGTGGGCTACCCCATTTTTTTATGTTTTTAAAGGGGTGGATTTTATTTTTTTTTTCCGGTTTTTTTTTTTGAAAAAAAAAGGTTAAAGTGGTTTTTCCAAAAAGAAAGGGTCTATATTTTGTTTTAATTTAATTTTTTTGGGGGGGTGTAAATTTATTTTTTTTTATGTTATTTTCCAATTTTTTGTTTATTTTTTAAAATTTTTGAAAAAAATATCATGGGTGGATTTAAAAAAATGTGTATATTAAGTAAAAAACACATTTAAAAGACTCGGGGTGTTTTTTATTAAACATTACTAATTTGAACGCGGGAAAAAAACACTTACCTTTTATTTACCTTGGGGTTGTAAAATTTATTTTCTAAAAAGTTTATCGGTAATTTTTAAAAAAAAAAATTTTTAAAAAAATTAAAAATTTGGAGTTTCCAGACAAAAGGGAGAGACTTATGCTTACTGGCTCAGGGAGAATGTAAAAAAAAAAGGGGTGGGGCAGGGTACCGTATTAGAAAGTCGGTGGGGGGAACCCAAATACGAGTTTTGGTATTTTTTGAAAATGCCGATTAGCGAACGCCGTAAAGTGAAACGCCGTAAAGGGGGGCCCCTTTGTTATACTATATTTATTAATTGGAAACCTTGTTTTTTTGGTGTACCTTGTGTTTGTGTGTGTGTGTGTGTGTGTGTGTGGTTTACTATTGTCGTTTTTTTGAAACAAGGGGGGGGGGTTCGTTAACCTATTGTTATTGTTCTGGTTCCCGGTATTTCCCCGGCCCGATCTTATTGTTTTTTTGGTTCAGGGTATTCCCCCGGCCCGATCTTGTTTGTTCGGTTACCGGTACTCTCCCCCCCCAATTTTCGCACACTACCTATTTTACTTTTTGAAGAATAGGATTATTTTTTCTCCTAAATCCCTTTTTTAATAATACAAAATGTTTTTAAATAATAATTACAGGTGCCCCTGTGTTTGTATGTGCGTACTTGTTTACAGCTTGTCGCTGTCAGAAAAAACGGGGGGGGGGGGGGGGTTAAAAGGGGCTACACAACTCCTGGAGTTTACCGGGAGAATTTAGAAAATTTACTAAACATTATCGGGGTTTCCACTACATTCCTGGTACTGAAATAGGGGAGAGTGATGTATAGCAACAACCAGCAGGGCGAGACACGAGACTTAGACACAAACCAAAACAAAAACCCAAATAGCAAGTGATGTCTTTGCACAACAATGGGGTTCCTGCGGTCGGCTCATCAACTCCTTCAATTTTGTAACTCCTTCAGGAACTTATCTCATTAAATTTTTTATTTTCTTTTTTTTTTAAGACTTGGTTTTTCCCTCTTTTTTTTTATACCGTATTATGTCATAACAAGTCTGATGATTTTAGCTCCTTCACAACCCCAACACTGGGGATTGACTAATTTTTTCTTACTTTCATTATTATTTAATCATTTTTTTTTTATGACCTTATCATACATGCTGTTAAAAACCAACTAACATATTATTTTTAATATTTCAGATCACACCATTAACCCAATTAACTGTTTGGAAATTTTGTGTCAACACTGCGGCCGCAGCCTATCAGCTGACTCTACCCTCCCCACACAAAATTTCATTCAAATTTAAATTGTAAAATTCTTGACTTACACATTATCGCACTTTAAAACTATTCACTCTTGTGGGTATGTTCATGTTTTCACTCAATACTGACCACATAAAATTTTAGGACAGCCACTGAACGCAAAATTTCCGGGGAGCACCTTTCAGCATATGCTTCACACGGTGTGTGTTGTGTGTGTGTGTGTGTGTGGTGGTGTGTGGTGTGTGTGTGTGGTTTGTGTGTGTGGGGTTGTGGGGTGTGTTGTGTGTGTGTGTAAAACCAAAATTACCTAATTGGTTGCGGGGCAGACTCCCCCGGCCCCCCCTCTTCATGATCGCTACGGGATCCTCTCTCTCTCTGTTTCCCTGAGCTTTGTCAACCTCTTCTAAAACATTTTGGGTTTCCCTGCCTCCACACTTCACTTGCTAGGCATTCCACTTGCGACAACTCTATAAATAAGAAATATTCCTTCCCTGGGGACTGTCTGAGTCTTCAGCTCCATTGTGCCCCCTTGTCCTTGGTCCCCTCCGGGGAACACCTATCTCTGTCCACCTTATCTATTCCCCGCAAAATTTGTATGCGTTTATTTTTCCCCCTGACCCTTCTGCCTCCTGTCTCAGTCCGTTTTCCCCTTAACCTTTTCGACGACATTCCTTGAGCTCTGGGGCTAGCCTTTTTGCAAACCTTTTTACTTTCTTATTCTTTACTTTCTTGCCAGGTGTGGGTTCCGACTGGTGCTGCAAATCCAGATGGGCCAACAAAACAGTGTACAGTGTCTTGAAAAGATTCCTTATTGAGGTTTTGGAAAACCCATTTTCAGGGTTTTCCCGGGGCCGATGCGCAGCGGTTATTGGTTGTGTGTGCCTCCGGTATGACTCGGTGTTATGGTCACCCCAAAGGGCTTTCTCCCCCGATGAGGTCTGTAGCTTTGTCCCCCTAGCCTTATTTTGTCTGCGGGGCTTCTTTTCCCCCCCCCAATCTTCAGACTTTTTCATTTGGCTGGATTTAATTCAGGAGCCATTACGACCACATTCCAGCCTCCCAGGGCTCTTTTCAGTCCGCCTCATCCTCGTCCCATTTTTAAATTTTTTCACAACTTACGTCATTGCGAACAGGGGCACTTCAGAGTCAATTCCTTCCTCATGTCGCACATATTTCAAAAAAAAACACGGGCCTAGAATGACCCCTGGGGCCCCGCCGTAACGGCGCCCCCTGTGATACCTCTTACTACCCGACTCTTTTCGCCTCCCGTCGGTATTCCCCCTTTTCCCATTGCGTGCCCTTCCTTTTTTTTTATGTGTGCCTGATCCCCCAGCTTCGCCCAAACTCTTGTGGGGGAAATGTTCAAAAGGCCCTTCCGCATCTAGGAAAACGCAATCACCCAACCCTCTCTTCGTGTCTAATTTTGTTACCTTGTCATAAAACTCCGGAGGTTTTTGTACAAGATTTGCCTTTCCCTGAACCCATGCTGGTTTTTTTATTTTTAATCTTGTTCCTTTCCAGGTGTTCGACCATCTCCCCTGTAAACTTCTCCTGACTTTGCACACAAAACATTCAGAGACAAGGGCTGTAGTTTAGTGCCTCGTTTTTTTTTCCTTTTTTAATTGGGGGGCTACATAGCTGTCTTCCATTTCTCAGGTATTGCCCATTCGGGGTTGTTAAATTGTGGTTTTAAAGGGACACACAGCATCTCTGCTCCTTTTAAGGACCCATGGGGAATGTTGCCGGTCCCATCCCTTTTTTGAAGGTCACTTAAAAGCTCTTCCCCCTCCTCAGGTTGTTGTATGTCACCAACCTTTTTTGGGATAATCCCTCTTGATGCCCTTTTGTCTGTCTTTTACAGCCCCTTTTTCTCATTAAAAATTTTCCCTTTAAAACTCCTGTTTAGTCCTCACAACCTCCTGATCATTTTTTTGAGTTTCCCACCTTCTGTCTTAATTGATCACCTGGCTTTGACTGTTGTCTTCCCCTGAGGGCATACAACATTTTTTGGGCATTTTTGTTCTCGTGCTATGCATTTTCATACTGTCGCGGGCCCCCTCCTTACCGTGCGTACTCATTCCTGGCTCTGCGACTTTTCCCTTTTCGTGTGTTCTTCTTCTGACTTTTTCCATTCTCTTTTGCACTTTTTTTTTGCCCCTTTACACCGTGGGGGAAAACCAGGGGTTTGTTCGGGCTTTCCCTTTGTTACTTTTTTCCCTTGGGAATAAACCCTTTCCACTGCCTCCTTGTTTTTGTTGCTACATTTCCATCATTTATTTACTGGCTTTCCCCCAGTTCTCTTCCCCCCTGGACCTCCCCCATAAGTTCTTCAACCCAAAGAGTCCCCCCTCTTTTTTAGTCAGGCTTTTCCCATTCTACTCCCTGTTTTTCTCTCCACTTGCAGCCTATAGTATTCCCAAAAAACAAACCACGGGTCGCTAGCTCCTAGGGGGCTCTATACTTTATATCCCAATCTGAGTCCCCGGGGGAAAAAAAAAGGTCCAAACTTTTGGTTTAACCCCCCCCCATCGGTAGGTCCTTAACATGTTGGTGCATGAGGTTTTCCAGCACCACGTCCAACACCTGCTCCCAGTTTCGGGACCCCCCGGGGGGCTCCAGGTTTTCCCTTTTAATCTCCCTGTGGTTGAAATCCCCCCAAACCCCCAACTTTGCTCGTGGAGTGAGCTCTTCTTGCCACCTCAGCAAGTGGTCCACCATTGCTCTGTTGCTCTCTTCATATTCCTCTCTTGGCCTCCGCAGTTCTGTGGTGGATTAACATCACTGCAATGACCACTTTGTGTTCCCCAGACTGAAGTGTACCTGCTATGTAGTCTCTTTCTCCCTGTCTATCTATTCCTTCCTTTTTCTCCGAATTTCCATCTGTTTTTTACGAGCAGGAGCAACCCCACCTCCCCCCCTACCCCTTCTATCTTTCCTCATGATCTGGTACCCTTGTGGGAAGATTGCATCTGTTATTGTCTCCATGAGTTTTTGTTTCTGTACTGCTATGAGTGTGTGTGTGTGGTGAGAGAGTTCTCGTCAGAGCTGCCTCCTGGTGTTATTACGGGCAAAAACATTATTTGCTATATTCCTCCATTTTAGGTGCCTTAAGTTGAAATCCCCCAGGGCAAGATGTTGGGGGCAGGAGCTGGCAGATTTCCAGACAGTGGTCAATTTTTAACAGCTGTTCCTGAATTTCTGGGACGTTGATCCGGAGGGTTTTTAGACTACCACAATGACTAGGGTTTTTGGTTCTCTATCTTTACTGCTAAAACTTCCACTACATCATTTGAGGCATAAGCAGTTTTTGTGCAAACAAGTGACTCTGGATGTACAGGCCAACCGCCCCCTTTTGCCTGTTCACTCTGTCGCATCTGTATTTGGTTGTAACCTGGGATCCATATTTTCGTTGTCCAAGTGATCCTTTATGGGGTCCCCTTTTGAAAGCCGCAACATTGCATTTGCCTCTGCAAGGAGTCCACGGGTGAAAGGTATTTTGTTGTTTGTTGCTGGCTTTAGACCCTGTAAATTTGCCAAAGAAGAATGTCATCGGGCTGGTGGTATTGTTGGTACTGGGGGGGGGGGGTTTTTTTTTCCGGCATTAGTATCTGTATCTGTTTGGTTTAAAAGTGGAGGGCCATCGACTGTGGTTCCACTCCAAGAATGACTGGGTTTGGTGTAACGATTTCTACCCATTTCCTGCCATTTTTTTCCTTCCTTCTTAGGCTTTGAAGAACTGCCGCTTCTCTACTTTTTTGCTTTGAGGCCATTATTATGCAAAATTAAGAAGTATTTTTGGGCCACAGTAAACCGTGAATAACTGAAACCTCGGATACTGAATTAGTGGATACTGGGGCTCTGCTGTATTTCATTTTTTGGGTCACCCTGTCTTGGGAAATGGCTGATGTCTTTAAAAATTTTGGTTTATAGAAGTTGTTTTGTAGGGAATTAGGCAATACAGTAGGTTGATGGACAGTAATTATTCAGGAATGTACTAAAGTTTTGCCTTCCAAGTGTGAAATAGTAGCCTGGTACAGTAGCCTGAGCTCTGGCAGGATTGCTGGTTTTTTCATACTATGAACATGTAAGATGACAGGTTATCTTACAAACTTCTGCATACATTCAGTATATACTTACCTTTATTTTCCTGTATGTTTCTTAATTCAGTACTTTTCATTCCTGTAACATTTCCTTTCCAGTTGAGGAGGCCTAGTCCACACCTGGGCCTTGGCAATAATGATTCCTACAACCATTAACAAATACGGGTTCAATTTAATTTACGTATATAGGATTTTTGTATCATCCGTAAATGTGTTCATATACTTCTTTTTAATTCTGATGTTAAATCATTTTTTATAAAGAAGAAACATTATTGGTAAGCAGTATGTATATCTTCCTATTTAAGTTTGATGGTACTTCACTGGCTGATGTGAAATACCCTCCTACTCTTTATTACTATTAAACCTGTGTATGGAATCGGTTTCCTCTATCATTAAGGTCATTTCACTCCTTTACACACTTTTATCATTGGAGAAAGGCTTTCTGATATTCCTGTTACTCATTTGGGTGTGTAATCTCCAACCATGTCATCTTGTTCCATGTGTATGTCATCTTAAGCCACACACAAACTAACCTAACTAAATGGCAACTACCATCACAACACAGCAGTAGGCATGCACAAGATCATCTATGGCTCAGGTTTTTGAACTGCTTTGTGGGAACTTGGTGAGGTTCCATGGAGTATAGCACATTGACTGAAAAAGGGTTAAATAACAGCAGCCTGACTCCTGCAAAATTATGAAGACATCTTGAAACCATGCATCCTGACATGAAAGATAAGTGGTGAATAATTTTAAAAATAAAAATCGGGCCAAATTTTCTGAAAAGGGAAAAAGGGGGCCTTTTGGGTGTGAAATTGAAGAAAAATTTATTTTGAAGGTTTGAAAAAATTAAGGGAAAAGTTTTAAAAAGTGTTTGTGTAAAAAAAACGGGGTTCTTTTTTAAAAACCAATTGTTTTATGTTTAAAAAAATTTAGTAAGGGGGCTATAAATGATTGGGAATACCTTTGGAAAATTTTTTAATTTTTAAAGCAACCCCTTATTTTTTAAAAAGGGGGCCATATACAAAATGTTTTTTTGAAATTGGGAAAAATTTTTTTATATTGGGGGGGAAGGGTTAATCCCCTAATGGGTTTTTTAATGTGGGGATAAAAAGCTAAAAAAAATTTAAAAGGGGGCCCAAAAAAATTAAGGTTTTTCCCTTTGGATGCGCAGGGTGGGGGGGTAAAAGGTAAATTGGGGGCCCCAATGGGGAAAAAAGGGGGGTTTTTTGGGGGGAAAATGGGTAGGGGGAGGGCGGAAGGGAAAACGGGGCCGGGGGAAAATTCCCTTTTTTTTCACCCCCCTAAAATTTAAAATTGGCCTAAATTTCTTATGGATTCCCCCGGCGAATTTTTCCGGGTGGAAAAGGAGGGAACGTGGATAACGGGGCCCCCCCTAATTTAAAAGGGTAAAATTTTAAGGGAATAAGGGGGGGAGGGGGATGGGGGGCAAAATTAACGGTCCGGGGCAAAAAACCGGTTTAATCCCTTTCGGTAAAAAAAAATTTTCAGGGGGTAAACCTTTTAAATTTAATAATAAATGAAACAAAAATCCGGGGGGAAGGGGGGGGGGAATTAAAAAATTTTTTTAAACGCAATTTAAGAGGGGGGGAAAATAAAAAAAGGGGGGGCCGCCGGGGGAAACTTTAAACCTTGTTAAAACCGGAAAAGGAAAAGAAGTTCATTGATCACACTTCAAAAAACCGGGGACAAACCAACGGATACCTGGCCTTGTTTGGAAGGGAAAAAACCGTGTCGGTGTAGCAGGACATCAAAAATGAGATGGTGAAAGGAGGAAATAAGGAGTATAAATTTCACCCACAGTTAAGAAAACCCTTTCTATTATAGAAAGGGGGGTTTACGGGCCCATTTTGGGTTTTTTTTTGAAATTGGATAGGTTTTTGATTTGATCCAGCTACATAAAAGTGACCACCAAGAATTTTCTTTAAAGGGGAAAGAAATTTGTACAATTTGTTTTTCCTTGAGGGAATAACACCATTTTAAACCCCCCCCCCCCCCCTTCTTTCCCAGTTACACTAATATAATCTATACAGCCCCAAAAATTTTAATTAGTAGAAACCCGTACTTGGGGGTTGGCTATCCAATCCATACGGGTTCGGATATAAAAGGGGGAAATAAAATTTGGGTGAGGTCAAAGGGGAAACCACCTCCCGGGACCAGGGGGGTTTTAAAATTTTTCCTCACATGTCTACAGGGGGGTGACAAAGGGTAAAAAATAGGGTTTCTCCCAATGAATTACTTGTTGTATATAATGTTGGGGTACATACAGGTAATCACCCCTAAAAAATTTTTTTCCCCATCTCCCGCTTTTTTCCTTCCTCCCCCGGGAAATGCAATCAGTGTAAATTAATTAAATTAATTATTTAAATTTAATTAGTGACTGATTGAAGGAAGTGGGTATAGGGTCACACGTTTAATCGTTTTCTTGTGGTGGATGTAATTACCCCAATTTAAATGTTTAGCCCCTGCGTGGCTAAAAATTTTCCAAGATTCAAGTGCAAAAATTCTCTTTAAGGGGGCCTATTTAAGTTTATAATCAGTACTTAATAATTCTCAAAACCATGACTGGTTTCAAATTTGATTTAAATTGTGACTAAACAATCTGTGATTTTTTTGGAAAATAAAAAGCACATTAAGGCTTTTTAAAAGCCATGTGACAAAAGGTTTTTGATTTAGTAAAATCAAAGAACCGTGAACTCTAATAAAATTAAAGTTAAAATTTTTAATTTTTTAAGAGTAGTTTTTAAATTTTTAAAAATTTTGGGGGTTTAAAAAATGGGGAAAGAGATCTGTTTGGAGAATTGAAACAGATGGAAGGGAAAATGAATGTTTTAAATTTATCAACTTTACAAATTGGAGAAAAACTGTTTGGGTAAAATTAAGGCTTTGAAAAAATTTAAAAAGGGGGGGGTTAACCCAAGGGCATTGATAAAACCTATTAATAAAAAAGGGGTGGGTTTCCCCAAAAACCTCCAAGAAAGGGTCTGGGGGAAAAACCCAACTAGGTCGGAAGGAAAATTAATTGTTCAATTTGCAAAACCAGTCGATCTGTCAATTTCTAAAAAGGGGAAAAAAATAATCCCGGGGTAATAACCCTATTTTAAGATTTAAATAGGCACATATAAAGGGCAGGAACCCGTAATAGGGGTTTCCCCACTTCAAGGAAAAGAGGAAAGTACTCAGTAAGTGTAACCCAGTTAATAAGAATCGGGCAAGGAAAAGAGAGACGGCCTTTTTCTGCCGGGGTTTCTTTTTTCACAAAAAATTTGGGTAAGGGCCTATAATTCAGGGATATTAAAGTGGAGGGGAATGAAAGAACTTGACAGATTTTATCAATGCCCGGACAATCAAAATGAAAAGGATTGTATAAAAAAATTGAACTTTGCTTCAATGCAAAAAGGGAAGGAAACCATACAGTTATGTGCAGGGTTGTATGTAAGTTTTTATAAAAATGGGGGACAATAATGTAATTTAAAAAACCCTAAACCCCTACAGTGACTGATGAAAAAGGTTTTAAAGCTAATGGCAATAATGAGGGCCGGTTTGAGAAAGCCTTGCCCGGGTTGGATGAATAATTCAGGAAAAAAAGGGGCAAAAATCCAAAAGCTTTCGGCCACCCACTTTCCTCAACCCTGGTAGGGGCCATGTAATATATGGAAACCCTACCCCCCTATAAAATGCCCTAGAAGTATAAAATTAAATCAACGGTTTTCTTGCTCTTTAAAAGGTCAACCCGTAAAAGTGGACCCCCCCTTTCCCGTTGGATCACATAAAGATTAACCCCGCTTTTCCGTTTTGTTTTAAATCTTTAAAAAATTTTGCCTCGCATACCGTTTAAAAAACCCGCTCACCATTATTTTCTTTCCAAAAACACTTTCCAAGGGCCCGCCTCACCCAACCCTAATGTGCCGCGGGTTTGGCATTTTTTACCACCCACCCCCCCGCGGTAAAAACCAAAGGGCATACAGTGGAATTTTTTCGAATTATTCAGTTTTTTTTGGGTTTGTTTTTAGGGAAAAATAAGTGACCAGGGGCCCCCAAAAGCTTCAATTTCCCAAACCCAAACAGCAATAAGGGGGGAAAATTCCAATAGAGATGAAGAAAGGGGAATAAATTTATAAGTATGAAAGTGGAGTGGTATCGGGGCCCCGGGTTTCGGGTTGTCCCAGAAACCCCAATCAACCATCGCACTATTGTGGGAAACCGGGAAAGGCAATCAAGGAAGTGTTCTTGCCAAAGGTTTAACTGTTTTTTTCAAAACAAAGATCGAAGTAAAGGGGAAGATGTCAAAGGGGACCTTTTTGGTGTGGTTTAAATGAAAAAGCTACCCGGAGTTTAGGGGTCTCTCCAAGCGATCATAACGAAAGGTAGGAAGTTGCATGAGGATTTAATTTAAAAAATCCCTGCAACAAAGTGCTAAATGGATAAATTTTTAAGGCCAGAAAGGGGGTTTGGTTTAGAGATTTAAGAAGCGTAGTGGATCCCTAGTGTGAAAAGGGCCCGGGTGAGGCCCCATTTCGGACCACAAAGCGGCTAAAAAAAATATGTGCATGAATTAAGGGAAAGTACATAGAGACTGAAGGACTAAAACCTAACAAGTGTTTTAATTGTGTGAAACAGGCCTTTTTTGGAAAAAAATTTCCAAAAGCGGACCTACATCCCTCAGGGGGAAAAGGGGCACTCCCGGGGACAAAAGGCCTATGAAAACGGGTTTCCCTTTGTTGATGTTTTTCCCAATGTCCTGGGATTTGCAAATTTTAAGCCTTTATTAGTGTATCACTCTGAAACTCCCAGAGCGTTCAGGCAAAAGAATGCCCTCAAGGAGAATTTTTGTGTGCGTGGGGGCAAACAGTAAGGCAGGGGGTCCTAGGGCCCTTTTTTCTAAAAACTGGTTACCCCAAATGCATTTCCCCCCAATGTAAAAGATTACCAAACAAAAAAAAAAATTAAAAATTAAAAGTGCCCCCTTTGGTTTAGACAATGCCCCGGGTTCACCCTACGGGACGGGGCAGAGCGCTTTATGGGGAAATAAATTTTCCTTTAAACATCAATTTTTTTGCCCCCTAATACCACTCCCCCCTTCCCCCCCATGGACGGCGGGGTTTTGCAAATTTAAAAAAAAATGTACCCCAAAAAGCTCTGTTTAAAAGGTGCTTTTTAGTGACCTCAGAAACCCCCTGATCTAAGAGAGTTTTGGAGAGGGGCACTTTAAATCCTCAATTGTGTAAATTATAGGTAAGGTTTTGGGAAGGAGGGGATAAGAAGCCCTTTGAACTCTGTTGGGAAGAAACTGTGGCCGGGAATGTGTAGAAAAAAGGATTTTGAAGGGTTTGAGACAAACCCCTGAAGGATTATCCCATTTTGGGGAAATTCCATTGGGGCCCTTGGGAAAGTTTTTTGGGGTTGGGGGTTAGTGGTGGGATTGGAAGAGTTGGGGGGGAAGGAAAATTGAAGAACAAAACCACTGATGAGCTGATAGATCAACTTCAACAGAAGGGGGCCAGACCGGGGAAACGGGTTTTTGAGGAGGGGATGGAGAAATTGAAAAAAGGGTTCCCTACTAAAAAATTTAAAAAAATTTTGTGCAAAGTGGCTTGAAGTGAAAAACCTTTTTTGATAAAAAATTCCCCCTCCCCACAGCTTTTTCCCAACCTTTGTGGAAACCCTGTCCCTGAAAATTTGTTGTGAAACATTTTGGGGGAACAAAAAGGAAGAGAGGTACGGGCCCAAACTATGGACGAAAAGTTGTGCAAAAAGAATCCATGACTCTGAACCCTGGTCCTATTTTGGCCCATTAAAAGAAGAAGGGAAGTAACCCCAAAAAAAGGATCGACACCTCAATTTTAAGGGAAAGGGGGAAATTCCCCTTCAAACACTAACACTCTCTCCCCCCTCCCCCCCTCCCACCCAACCCTCAAAACTTAAAATTAAACATTAAGTTTTTCATGAAGGTGCATGCCTTTTTCAGTTTGGTGTTTTAAAAAATTAGATTTCATGTGGAAAAAATTTTTTTTTTTTTTCATACTTTTGGGTGTCTTGCACTGTTTTAATTTGATTTCCATTATTTCTTATGGGAAAATTCATTCGCAAACCGATTTTTTTTCGCTTTCCCAAAGACCCCTCTTGCAGGGTTTAAAAATCGGTATGGGGGGGGCCCCACTGACAATTTATTTTTTTAACGGGGAATTGATGTTGAACCAGTCAAATTTGTGGGAGCTGGACGCATAGGATTAATAAAATGAGGAAAGTCCAAATGTTTCCCTTTACTCAGGAAAAAATACCTGAAGGAGGGTTAAATGTGAATCTACATTACTGTGTCCCCCCCTTCCGGGAAAAGCTCGACCGCCAAATTACCTAAAATTTATGGATGGGCTTTAAGGAATTTAAAAGGGGGCCCGCCCCTGCGAACTGAGAAAGGGAAACCAAATTGTTGACTGCTTATAATGATTAATTAATAAACATTTTAAATAATAAATTGTTCTTACTTCAAGGGGGCGATGATAAATGCACCCTTTAAGTGCACGGGGGTTGGCCCCACTGATGAAGTAATTTGGGGTAAATAACCCTTATGTGGAAAATTTTCCCCGGGTGGGCCCTTTTAAAAAAGGGAACTAATGAGGTTTATGTGAAGGGGTTTTAATGAAATAATGCAGTAAGTGCTGGGATAAAATTTGGGATATGAGAGGTTTGGGTTATTGTTAAAGGGGGCCCTTTTAAATTCCATATACCCAACAAATTAACCCCAAGAGCATAGACTTTGGGGTGTCACCCCCTTACAAAAAGGGGGAAAATTTTTAAAAAACCAAAGAAGCAGGGAGGTTTTGAGTGTGTTTTGGGGAGGGCCCCCCCTTTACCAGGATTTAAACCCAAGGTGGAATGAATTAAGGGGTTTGATTAGTAAAAAACCAATGTTGGAGCCCCCAAAAGCCAGGTGGCCAGTGAATAAGGGGGAAAAAATTGTACCCCAAACATTATTAATTTCGTCTGGGCAACGACCCCCCGCCTGGCCGCAGTGGGGAAAATTTTTTGTTTTTTCCGAAGTTTAAGCGCCTAATGGGTTTGGTTTAATGTGCCGATATGAGTCAAAAAATGATTTGACAATAGGACAAAAACCAAGAGTTCCCTTTGCGCATCCCGGGAGTGAAAGGGGTAGAGGTGGGACCAGGGCAGGGGGGAAAGGCGGGAGTTTTTTTAAATTTTAAAGTGAGGAGGCGGGGAAAAAGAGGGAAACCCAAAGGAAATTGCTTTCACGGCGGCCAAAGGTTTAATATGGGCCTCATTTCATAATGGGGAAGTGTTGTAACTGCCCGGGTGGAGAGTGAGGGAAAACGGGGGTTTTCCCGGGCCCAACCGTAATAAAGGGGTTTAAAAATGAGTGAAAAAGGGTAGGATGGGTGACTGGCCGAAAACCACCAGGGAAAACTGGGCCCCGGGGGAAAAATTACCCTTTGGGTTTTAAATTCCCCAAATCATGGGTTTCTAGATCTTAATGGAGTAAATCTCCCCTGTTTTAAAAAATTATGAGACATTAAATCTCTTGTGAATTGTAATGTAAATTTTAATAAAAACGCAAAGTTAAGGAATCGGGGAAAGTGAAATAAGTCGCCTTGCTCCAAAGGAACACGTTAGACCTCTTCCCGGGACGGGGAAAAAATGAATTTAAATTGAGTCACAATTTCCCAAAACCGGGGGAAAACAAAAGGGGATACCCCCGTCCTGCTAAAATGAGAACCTTGGTCGGTGAAAGCGGGACATCAAAATGAGATGGGGGAATGGGGGGGAAAAAAGGGAAATTCCCAATCCCCCACATTTTAAGAACCCTTCTATTTTTTAAATAGCAGACTAAAACTGGCCGTTGGGTTTTTTTGGGTAATTGGATGGTTATAGGATCCAGCACATCAAGTGACCACCAGGAAAAACTGGTAAGTGGAGAGATTATTTACAAGTTTTTTTCCCTTTGATGGATTTATCGGGTGAAACCCTTTCCCCCCCCCCCCTTAATTAAAGTTAAACAAATTTATAATCTATACAGTCCAAAAATTAATTATTTGCACCTATTTGTGGGTGTTTATCCAACCCAAATACTGGTCTGGATAGAAAATGGATAAATTGTGAGGTCAAAGGGGACCACCCCCCCTGACCAGGGGGGGGGTTAATTTTTTTCCCACATGTCTACACGGGGTTCTATACGGTAAAAAATTAGGGCTCCCAATGAGTTTAAATAAAATTTGCCCAAAAAATTATAAATATAAAAAGGTTTTAAAAAGCTATGGGGAACCCAAAGGGATTTAGCTCTTGAGCCCAAATTTTCTAAAAAAACCATTCAAACTGTAAAAACCAAAAAGACCCAATATAGGGATCATTTCGCCCGGGGCCCCAAGGGGCCCCGGGGGAGCAGACGACTACTTGCCATCTGTTACGCGTCGCCCAGGGGGAAATCACCTGACCCAACGTCAGTCCCCCCGGACAAAAACCCATTGAAAAAATTCCCACCCGGGTTTCCGAGATTTAAAACCCAATTTATATACACAAGAAATCCTACTTAACAAAAAAAGAAAATAATTTGACAATAAAAAAAAAATTGTGAAAAAAGGGTGATAAAAAACAAAATACTAGTAAAAATTAAAAAAATGTGATAATAGTGAAAATCCCATGGTATTTTTCATATATTAACAGAAAAAATTATAACGGAAAGTCTCTATTTTGGCTATAACGGGGATTTTCGCGCTTTAAAAATTAAGTGAAGAACATATTCTTTTAAACCTTTTTTAAATAACCGGGAAATCCCAAATTTTCAAAGTTATCCCCCCCCCCTAGACAATAGGTTCGCAGTAGGGAGTTTGCAAGCGTCCTTAAAAATATCTCCTTTATAAAAGCGTCCTCTTGGTAAACAAAGGGTGTTTTATGACGGAAAAGGAGAAAAAATAACCCCTTTCAGCATGGTTATTTGCCATAGGATGAGCTTTTGGAAAAAAATGGCCGGAAAAACTATTTGGAGGGCTTTTCCCCCCCTAATTCGAGAATTTGGGGTTCGGGCATGACTGCAGGGGATCCATGGGGACTTAATACTTCGTCCCCTTTAACGAAACGGCTTTCATAGTCTGCCCGTCAATAAAAAGGGAAAAACATTAACAAAAATATATAAAAAATTTAAAAAAAATTTTGGCTTAAGGTACCCTACTCCTTTTTTTAACTTGACATTTTTAAAGGGAAACATTTTTTTTTTAGAGGCGAGGGAAAAGGGGATCACAATTATGTTTAAAGGGTTCCCCCTTAAGTGTTGAATTTTAAAACAATAAGGTTGTATCCCAAGCCCCTGAGGATTCGGGTGTTCTTTGATTTTTCATAAAAAATTTAAAAAAAATTAAAGGGTTTTTTGGGGTCAAAAATACCATAAATTTTTTTTGGGGGGGAGGTTCCCCGAAAATGGCAAAAAAGTTTTCCAAAAAAATTAAAGGGCAAGAGCTTCCCCTTTTCCCACAGGGCCCCCAAAATTTTTTTGGGGGAGTTTTAACTTTGAAAAAAAATTTAAATGCAAAAAATCAGTAGAAAGGGGGGTTTCTGAAATAAACACGGGGCCCCCCCAACCCTAAAACCCCTGGGGATCGATGTGTAAATAAGGGGGGGGGAAAGGGGTTGGGTTAAAGTTTAGGACTTTTCAATACGGGTGACGAAAAAAAGCAAACCCCTTCAAAATGATTAAAAACTATCTCACCCTCTTTTCCTCCCCCCAAACTTTTTTTACTACTGGTTAAATCAAATAAGGGGGGAGATGCAACCCCGAGAAAAATTAGGACAGAAACGTCGATAATAACAGTCATTCCCAAAGGGAAAAATCTGTATAGGGCTTTCTATTTGGGGTTTGGGAAAATCGGGGAAAAGGGGCCCAAAATTTTAAATCAAAGGACGACCCCAACCCGCCAAAACAAAAACCGAGGTATTTAATCTTGGTTGTCCAAAATGGAAAACTTGGCTAAATTTTATGGTGAAGTTGTATTTTTTCTAACTTCTTAAATAAGGTTTTTCCAGGGAATTAAAAAATTGCCCCCCCCTCCCAAATTTTTTTAAATTAACAGAAACATCTAGATATGCATCCACTCCTAAATCAAATTGGGCAGCAGGTTTTATTTAGGGGCTGAAAGGTAGAGGGGCGTTACAAAACCCGAAAGGGGAAAACACGATAATTGAATAAACCCCCCTTGTATAGTAAAAAGCGGATTTTCTTGGGGTGTGGGTAAGGGGGCACTTGGTAATAGCCCCTTTAAAAAATCCCGGGGGGTGACATGGCGGCTCCAAAATACTCGTCTAATTTGGTTTACCCAAAACGGGGGAAATGGGAAACCATGAAGCATTAACCCCTTTCGATAATCAGTGCACATTCTGGTTCCACAGGTTTTGGGAAAATTTAATATTTCAGGGGGAGGCCCGGGGCTTTTACTCCGTTTTTAAAGAGTCCATGGAAAACAAAAATTCTACTTTATTTGTTTTAAAGTTTCTTGTTTGAGTGGACTTGCCCTGAAAAGGGGACTGTTTGCCCAAAGGGGTTTGGGTCTTTTACTTTAAAGTCTGGGAAATTTCCCAAAGTAAACACCCCAGGGGTCACAAATAAAAAACCCCATAAAGTTTTTTTTCAGTCTTTGATATTTTTTGGCTTTCTTCAAATCCAAAGGGCCCAAAAAAAGGTATCAAGAGATTGCAATGTCTCTGAAAATTTTTAAACTTTTTCATCCCCTTTTTGAGATGCCCGGGCCAAACTTACATTTTTAGTTTCAGCTAAAGGAAAAAACTGTCAAAAATGGTACTTTCTAGGGTGGGAAGCCTTAAGGGGGTTTTTGTGAAAGTACGGGTTTTTCTTTTTTTTCTTTTCCCGGGGGTTTTTTAGAAAAATATTTTTTCCTCATTGAGCCCCTCAATTACTTCCAAAGGACCTTCGTATCTAGGTTGCAGGCAAGTCCAGGGAAGGAAAATTTTTGTGCCATCACACTGGCACCTGGTTTGAAAAAAACGAGAACCCTGTGTGGTTTTTTCATAACAATGCTTCATCTTGGATTGGGCCTTAGCTTTAAAATTTTTTTAGGCTGATTCCCCAGTTGTGACAAAAAAAGCTTTTGGGATTAGAGTTGGATTTTTTTTTAAAACGAGGGTTGGATTTTCCGGCCATTTACTTTTAGTACGGCGGGGGGCCGCGTCTTTGGGGCCCCAAAAAATTTAAAAAATGGGCTAACCCAGTGCTTTCTAGTTCGCTTTCCTTAAAGGGGAAAAAGGGAATGGTATTTTTTTTCGTCCCGTCCTCTGGAAAACTGCTGCAGTAAAGCCCCTCATTATTGATTTTAAAAGTTTTTGGAAAAACGTTTTGGGGCTCCTTGCGAAATGAGGGTGTAAGCAACAGGAAAAAAACGGACTTAATTCCCAGGGGAGATAAAAGGGATCATGAAACATCTTTGAGGGAAAATTTTAAACCCTTTATCAGAAATTTAATTATTTTTGGGGGGAATTCCCCCCCCGTGAGAAAAAATTTTTCAAAACTCGAAAAATGATGCGGAATTAATTTTTCTCAAAGGGATACCTTTTGGATATCGGTAAAAGGGGGTTTCCCTAAAAGTAAAACCGATATTGATTCCCTTGTTTTGTCTTGGGTAAAAGGACCAACACAATCTATTATAGGGGGGAGAAGGGCTCAACCCCCCCGGGGGAAACGGAATTAGGGGAACTGGGGAGGTGTGTGCGAAAGGTTTGCCGGCACTTGGCAGACTTTCAACCCCTTTTTGATGGGTTTCCACCGTCTCCTTATTCTGGGGGCCCAAAAAAATGCTTGGCTATTTTGCCCGGGGTTTTCTTTTCTCCCCAAAATTTTCCCCCCATGGGACCCATGGTGGGCGAAAATAATAGCCAATTCTCTAAAGGGGTTTGGTAAACACTACTAGAAGTTTGCTTTGGTTTGACAGATGATCGTCGGAAGACAAAAGGCTTTTCCTTTCCCCATTAATATACCATTAGCAAGATGTAACAATTGTCCAGGCATGGGCGTCGTCTTCCCGTAAAGCTATCTCTCGTAATTTCCTAGGGAGGATCAAGGAAACTGATCCCTTATTTTAAAACTTCTTTTGATAGGGATTTTTAAAATTTAAAAATCTTGAAAAGGGCCGGGTTTATAGAATAAATTTCAGAATTTGGGAAAATCCGTGTTGTAAAGGAAACGGCTGAAAAAAAAAAAAAAAAAAATTAAATCGAGACCTAAATCTTCGCCTTCACTTGGCCCTTTAGTTTACAAAGGATTTTTAGGGGCTTAAATTGCTTTAGTTATAAAAATTGAAGGAAATAAGGTAGGAGCCTCTTTTTGAGCTTCTTTAAAGGCATAGTTAATGTCAGTAGAAATTTTCAAAAAACTGGGCTTCGGGTTTTACCCGGGTAGTCCCAGATCATTGGGCCCATGAGTAAATCCAAAGCCCGGGTAGGGAAAAATTTCATGGTATACCCAAGACACAAAGCCGTAAGGTTTTGGGGTTTGGTTTATTTAACCCGTAAAAAAGGGCCCCCTTATTAAAGGGGGCCTCCATATTTTTCTAATAAAAATCCCCTTTGTGCAGTCATTCACTTACGGGAAGGGATGTCCTGCTTCAACCAAAGTTAAAAAAACTTTCCCGTATCCCCGGGAAAGGGAAATTTAAATTTAACCTAATTGGGGTTTGGTTTTATTCCAACCCTTTTACTTTAAACAAAGTAGGGCTCATACTGATGAATTTTCTTTTTCCCGAAAAAGCCCCCTTGTATTGAGTCCCTCTGAATGATCTGATTCGTTCTTGGAACCCTTGGGGTTTGGTTTCTAGGGTTTGTTTTTTTTTGAGTTGGCGATGAAGTATTAACCCGAGTTGGGAAAAAGGGAAATCGCTCGGGTTTCCCGGGTATCCCCTTCTAGCCAATTCAGTGTTTCCTTAAATGCCCCTTTTTATTACAATTTAAATGCAGTTAAACCAGTTAAAGCCCTTTGTGGTTTTTTAAATTTTTTTTAGAGTTAGATCTAAATTTATTAATTTAAAAGGCATGGAGGCATCATAGGAAGGTCGGTAAAGGGGCATCCTGTAAGATTGGATCGCCTTTCTTGGGGCATATTAGTCACTGTTTTCCCTTTCTTTTTGTTTCGCCAAAAAACAATTGTTTTAAAAAATTTTAATTAAAACGGCGAGGGGAAGGGTGTTTTTAGTATATTTACTATGGGGGAATAATCAAATTTCCCAAGCAAGTCTTCTGGGGAAAATTTTTAAAAAACCCATGCAGGATCAATTGGGAAAGAAATTTCCATAGATTTAGAGTTAGAAGTCTAAAAACCCTCTCTCAAAAACGATTTTCTTTTCAAAGACAAAATTACATTCGGGGAGTTGGCTGGCGTTTTAATGCTCTGAAGGGTTTTTTGGGTAACTTACTGGGGGGAGATCAAAAAGCCTCTAGGATAGCCTTCTTAAAGGGAAACATAATCCCCCGTTTTCTCAAAAAAGGAAAAGTAACCCTAAAAACTTTGAGCTTTACCAGAAAAAAGAAGAAAGTAATAAGGTTGCCCCGTGTTGTCGGGCCAGCGCATAGAAATGCTTGATTTCAAAAAACTTTAAAAAAAGTATCAAAAAAATCTGCCTTTTAAAACTTGGAACCATGATGCAGCGTTTTTTTTTATTGAAAGAATCCCTTTGGGATTCAGTAATCTTTTTACTTTGGGATTTCCTTGTTGTTGTTGCCCTTTTATAGCGGGCGTTTTTTCCCTTTTTAAAATCTTCTTCTTTTAATTTTTTTCCGGGTTGGGGCCTCAATTTGAGCATCTGTAAAAAAAAGTCCCCTTAATTTCAAACTGACCCTTTTAGAAATATGCCCCAGTGGAAACGGGAAAAAGGGAATTGAAATGGGGTATGTGGATATTCCTTTGGAAAGGCACCTTGGTGAGGGCCCCCCCTGACCATTAATAGGAATTTTCCCTTTATAACGGCGGCCGAACAGGGGGGCGCCCCCTGCAAAACTTCACCTACTTTACTAAGGGCCCAAAACGGGGGCCTAAAACTATCTGATTCCCAATTTTTTGAAACAAACTCTTTTAAATTGTTTTTCTAATCTTCGAACTCGACTGGTAGGTTTTTTGAGAAAAAAACTTTCAGGTTTAGAAACTCCTGCTACATGATTGGGTTGAGGCCCCCGGGAAAAAATTTGTTTCTAATTAAATATTTCCCTTTACGGTACTGGCTGGTTTTAAAAATCTATCGATGGGTTTCTCCCAAATTTTGGGCTAAACTGCCAGCACGTTTTAAGTTTCAAGGGTCCAGCTTTGGGCAATGTTAAATCTTTTAAATAATTCTTTAAAATTTATTTCCCTGATCCAAATTTTTTAAAACAATAAAAAATAAAAATTTCCCCGTATATAACTTTAATATTGTTCTTTTGATTTAAATTCCCTAGGAAAAAACAGAGACCCCCGGGGGGTACCCCATTTGTTGGAATAAGAAATTTTTTTTAAAAACTTCAGAAAGTGGCCTGTTAAACCCTTTTTTTTTCTTATGCAACAAAATTTTTGGATCCGAGTTATAGGGAAATTTTAAAAGGGCTAGGGGAAAAAAAAATTTAACTGGGGAAACCCCCATAGAAAAATATTCAAATTTATTAAATTTTTTTACCAAACTGGAAACCCCCCCTAGCGAACTTAATTCCCTGCAAGAGGGCTGGCGTTTGGGGAAAAGGTTTTGCTATGCGAAATTTCGCTAAGCGAAATTTAAATTTTTCCCCCTAAGAAATAATGGAAATAAAAATTAAATTTGTGCAAGACAACCCCCAAAAATATAAAAAAAATTTTTTTACCCCAAAAAAATGTTTAAAAATTAAATCCCCCCAAACTGAAAAAGGGGTTTCACAATTACTTTACACTTACTTTTTATTTTAAGATTTTTGGGGTTTAAAATTTGATGGGGGTGGGGGAGGGGGTGAAAAGTGTTAGTGTTTAGAAGGGGAATTCCCCTTTCCCCCAACCCCTTGAGGAGGCAAGTCCTTTTTCCGGGGGTTTTTCTTTTCCCCTTTTCTTTTAATGCCACTAGGACCAAACTTCAGAGTCCCCTGGAATTCCCTTTTGTCCCTAAGGGTCCCGTACCCCCCCCCGTTCCTTTCGATTTGGGCTAAAATGGGCCATAACAATTTTATTGAAATAGTCACCGAAGCCTTGCAACAGCGTGTCAGGGTGATTTTCAAACCCTAAAAAGGGAGCAGTTTAACCCCCGGGGCCCCACATTTTTTCCCTTTAAAATTTTTAAATTTGGGCACAATGGATTCCACAAATGGCCTTTGGCTTTTTCAGGGTTAGCCCCCCAAAACCCTTTAAAATCTTTCTTAATTTCCATATAATTCTCACCCTTTTTACCCAGGGTTTGGGGGGGGGAAAATAGAAAACTTTTTGGGGCCCCTGGTCACTTTATTTTTCCAAAAAAAACAGAACCGAAAACATGTAATTTAAAACGAAATATTCCCCATGTGTTGTTGAATGTTAAACCCCGGGAGGCTAGCTGGTAAAAAATGGGACAGGGGCACATGTGAGGGGCGAGGCCGCACATTGACGCTTCCCCCGGACGAAGGTTTGCTGAGCGGGTTTTTTTCTACTATGGGGGCAAAATTTTAAACGATCAAAGGTTCGTAGCGGAATGTTTTGCTATGCAAGGCGTTCGCTAAAGGGGGGGGGTTTCCCCTGTCAAAAACTAATCTTCCTTTGTAGTTTAAAGTAACTTTAAAACTTTTTACAATTTAAAATTTTCCTTTTACATTTAGTTTTAAAATCATGGAAATGTCCCCATTAATAAGGGAAATTTAATTTTTTTCCGTAATTAAATCTTCAATTTTCATTTATGTCTTTGTTTAACAAAAACTTTTAAACTCAAAAAACCCAAAAAGGGACAAAATTTAACAAGACCTTTTGAAAATTTGGGCCCTAAAGTTTTTTCTATGGTTACTTTACTTGGGCCAAGAATATAAAAAAACAAAAAATCTTCAAGCAATGAGGAACAAAATGGTCACTCTTGAGTCCCAATTTTCCCAAAAAAATTTAAACCGTACCCATAAAGGCCAATATACGATCAGTTTTAAAAGGGCTAGAGCGGGAGGGAGACTTATAAATTTCCCCGTCGTTGACCCCGTCGTCAGGGTTTGGGTCACCTGACCCCCCCCTCGTCACCGGACATTAAAAAATTTTAACAATTCACCGGGTTGTTCCGAGACTTAAACAAATCTATATACACAAAATCCCAAACCCCCAATAATAAAAAAAAAAAATAGTGACAATTTAAAACAAAATTGTGAAAATAACAAAATAGTGATAAAACAAAAAAAATGATAATACCATGGAAATTTTTATTTATTTTAAAAGATAAAAAATATAACCCCGAAAGTCTCTATTTTTGCTAAAAATGGGGACTTTCCCCGGTAAAAAATTTAAAATGAACCCTATTCTTTACAATAGTTAAAAAACACAGGATGGGCCCCTTTTTGAAGATATAACAGTGGGAGAGTTTCAGTTTACCTGGAGTTTACCGGGAGAGATTCCAGGGGCCCCAACGCCCCCACGGCCCCGCTGTTCCGGCCTCCTGGGGATCAGAGCCTGTAAACCAGGCTGTTGCTGCGGGCACGCAAACCAACGAGAGCCACCTCGGCTGGCGGGAACCGACTTTAGGGCTTGTCCAGTCCCAGCTTGAAACGCCGGGGGTCTGTTGGAAAACCCCCTTATGTATCTGGGGGCATTGAACATCTGGGCCGGGACATTAGTAGGGTTCTTAAATGCTATGACCCCTCTTTTCATTGGGGGGGTGTTGTCGTCTGCCAAGTCTTTTGCTTTCGTAGTGGTGTTTTTTGTGTGCAAGTTCGGTACTAGTCCTTAGGATTTTCCCGGGGTATAAATCATTATCTCTCCCCCCTCATTCCGGGAATACAGGGTTTGGCCCCAAAAAGGTAGTAATTGGGGGGTTTTTTACTGTATGGTGCCCTGAAGGTTTCTGTACATTTTCTAGGTCAGCAATTTCACCCCCCCCCTTGAAAGGTGCTGTTAGTGGCAGCAATATTCCCAACCCAGATAGAAAAAGTGACCCGAAGAGGTCACAGGGCTTGGGCCCCCCTAGTTTTTTAAAAGGTTTTCATTATCCTCCCGTCATTTTCAGCAGATGCGATTGTACAATGTTATGGTCCCTTGAAGGTGAGAAACCCCGAATATCCTCCCCCGGCTTTGACGTTGGTGGTTTTTGCTCTATTTTTTTGGCCAGAATTTGTTTTATACTCTGTGAAGTTTAATTTCCCCCCGTTTTTACCATATTTATAATTGAAATTTTTATCGTGAACTTCATATTTTTTTCTGCAGCCCCCTGAAAGATTTGGTTTATGTCCCCCTGGAGCCTTGCAGTGTCTGCAATGGAAGATCTGTCATGCAGTTCGGGTGCATCTGCAAGGAAGACATGGTGCTGGGGAAAACATCCTTGTCTATTGGGAAGGGGATGGGGAAACAAGAGGGAGCGAGTACTGTGCCTTGGGGAACAGAGCTTTTCCCCGTAGCTGCCTCTGACTTTACTCTGACGACGATTTCTCTGTGTTCGTTAGGAGGAAATTATAGATCCATCGCCCGACTTTTCCTGTTTTCCTTTAGCAGCATTTTGTGCGCTATTTCCAGGCACATTGTCAAAGGCTTTTGCAAGTCTGTAAATTACATCTGCTTCTTTTTGTCTTCTATGCTTTAGGACCTTTTGTATGATCCAATAGTTGAGACAGACGAGCGACCCGTTTTAAACCTTTTTTCCCGGGTTGGAACTGATGGGTTTTTTAGTGGGTGGTGATCTTTTCTTAGGCCCTTTCAAAATTTTTTGAAAGGGGGTGTTTTGTTATTGGTCTGTAGTTCTTTGCTGTTGCTTTCTGCCCCTTTGTGGAGTGGGGGTATGTCGTTGTTTTTAGTAACTGTGGGACGACCCGGTGTCCATGCTCCCTCTCCATGGGATGGAAAAGGCTCATGATAGGGGCTTCTTGCAGTTCTTGATGAACACGGAGTTCCATGAGTCTGGCCCTGGGGCAGAGTGCATGGGCATGTCATTTATCGCCTGTTCGAAGTCATTTGGCATCAGGATAACATTGGATAGGCTTGTTTTTAATAAAATTTTGTGGCTCTCTCATAAAAAATTCATTTTGATCTTCGACTCTCAGTCTGGGTTAGCGGCTTGCTAAAACTGAGTCATATTGGGGACTTGAGTAGCTCACTCATTTCCTTGCTGTCATCTGTGTAGAACCCATCTTGTTTAAGTAGGGGCCCAATACTGGACGTTGTTCTCGACTTTGATTTGGCATAGGAGAAGAAATTCTTTGGGTTTCTTCGATTTCATTTTATTGCTTTTAGTTCTGCCCGTGTTTCCCTGACTCCTATAAGATTCCTTTAGTTTAAGTTCGATGCTTGCTATTTCTCTGACCAGTGTCTCCATATGCATTTCAGATTATTGACCTTTTTAGCCGCTCTGTTATTCTTTTCCGTCGCCTGTAAAGGGGCGCCTGTCTCTCTTATTTTACATCTACTCCTCCTTTTTCTTAGAGGAATAAGCCTTGTGCATACATCGAGTGCCACCAAGTTAATCTGTTCTAGGCATAAGTTGGGGTCTGTGTTGCTTAGTTAAACTTTCCCAGCTTATATCGGTTAGGACTTGGTTTACTTGGTCCCACTTTATGTTTTTGTTATTGAAGTTGAATTTGGTGAATACTCCCTCGTGATTAGTCTCATTATGTCGGTCTGGGGCTCCACGCATACATGTCTGAACCTCAGTTATGTTGTGATCTGAGTATATTGTTTTCATATGGTGACATTTCTTACCAGATCATCATTGTTAGTGAAGATGAGGTCTAGTGTATTCTCCAGTCTAGTAGGCTCTATTATTTGCAGGTTTAAATTGAATTTTGTGCAGAGATTTAAAAGCCCGTGTGAGTGTGAGTTTTTATCAAGCTGCCTCCTGGTGTTATTACTGCAAAAAATATTATTTGCTATATTCCTCCATTTTAGGTGCCTTAAGTTGAAATCCCCCAGGAGCAAGATGTTGGGTGCAGGAGCTGGAAGATTTTCCAGACAGTGGTCAATTTTTAACAGCTGTTCCTGGAATTGCTGGGATGTTGCATCCGGAGGCTGTAGACTACCACAATGACTAGGTTTTGGTTCTCGACCTTTACTGCAAAACTTTCACTACATCATTTGAGGCATTAAGCAGTTCTGTGCAAACAAGTGACTCTGCAATGTACAGGCCAAACCCCCCCCTTTTGCCTGTTCACTCTGTCACATCTGTATAAGGTTGTAACCCGGGATCCATATTTCGTTGTCCAAGTGATCCTTTATGTGGGTCTCAGTGAAAGCCGCGAACATTGCCTTTGCCTCTGCAAGCAGCCCACGGTGAAAGGTTTTTCGTTGTTTTTTGCTGCTTTGATCCTTAACGGGGTCCCCTTTTTTCGAAATTATTTCCGTTCCTGGGGAGCTTCTAAAAAACGAAATTTATGATTTGCAAATAAATTTTTTCCCCATAAGAAAAATGTAAATACAATTATCCTTTCTGACATCAGAAGTATTAAAAAAAAAATTTTTTTTTACATAAAATACATGTGTACATGAACAATACAGGGGAAATGATGAAGAAACTTTAAAACGCATAAACTTCCTTTTTTAGATTTTTCTTCTTAGGGTATGGGAGACTGGAGGAGGAAGAGGGTTGTTTCAGTTTGGGGGGGGAAACCCCCCCCCCTTCCGAACACCCGGGTAAATTGTTTTGGGGTTGTTTTTTTTTTTTAAATGAAGGGGAAATTGAGGGGGGGGTTATCTAGTTTGTTGAAAGAATGGGAGAGGCTTTTTTTCTGGGTTTTTAAAATTTTTTAAAAAGGTAACAAGATTTTTGTCACTGACATTTTTGGGAAAGGGGGCGGGTAGGGGCGGCCTGGGAAAGGTTGGAGGGGGGGGAAAAAGGAGTTTTTGTGTGCGAGGGGCTTGGGGTTCCCGCGGCGTGCTGATAGGAGGAAGGGATGAATGGTTTTTAATACTTGCGTGGTGTTTGGGGTGGAGCAAAATAACATTTATGAAGGGGTTCAGGGGAAAACCGCAGCCAGTCTTGGTCCTGGGAGGGAAGTACAGTGCCTGCACTCTGAAAGGAGGGGTGTTAAAATTGCAGTTTAAAAACTGGGGTAAAGCACCCTTCGGGAAAACAGTGATGGGGTGAATGATGGGAAAGTTTTTTCTTTTTTTGGGCCACCCGCCTTGGTGGGGAAACGGGCCCGTGTGATAAAAAAAATATAAAAAAACATATTTTTCACCTTTTTTTACCACGGCTTGGCACTAGGAGCTTTTTTTGGAGCCATGGTACTTAAACTTGCAAACTAAAAAGAGTGGGAAAATTATAAAATTTTGTAGGGCACTTGAGGGGACCTTCACTCATGGTAAACAATGCCACACGGCTGGGTAGGGGGGCCCCCCCCGGCTACCCGGCGTAAAAAGTCCCGGCGAATACTATTCGCGGTCAACCTATGAAAAAGCGAGTCCATTTTTTACGAAAATACCCCCTGATTGGCGAAATTTACGATTTCCGAGAACTACGAAAAAGGGGGGGGGGGGGGCCACTGTATTTTCCCAAAAAAGAAAGTCACAAATGGTGTTTTGTTGGTACGGGGGGGGGGATTTTTTTCCGGATTAGAATCGTATCTGTTGGTTTGGAGTGGAGGCCATCCCCCACTGGTTTTCCACTCCAGGAATGACTGGATTTGGTGTACGATTTCGCCATTTTCCCGCCCGTTTTTTTTTTTTTCCTTAATATCAGTTGAGAGGAATAAATGGATTAGGGCAGGGGTTTCAAAAATTAGAGCTAAAGAAAGGGGTACAATAATGTTAAGGATAAGATTGGGGAGGAAAGAGGGACTAAAAGTAAATTCAAAGGGGTTTTTGGGGGTAAAAAAAGGTTGGATGTGAAAAGTGGGTTATATAATGTTTAAAAGCACCTGGGAAGAGGAAGGTTTGAGGGAGAGAGAGATTTTGGGAAAATTAGTGAATGCGGGGGAGTTTTGAAACCAAATTGGGAACATGTGGTTTGGGGGTTTCAAAACTAAAGGGGAAAAATGTTGTGGAGGGGGATGGTAAATTTGGGGTGCCCGGGGGAAATTAAAAGGGAGCCTTTAAATTTTGGCTAGTGTAGAAAAGAATTTTGTAATGTAGTCAATTTTTTTGAAAAAAGAGGGAAAAAAAATATCAGGTTGAGTACACGTAAAGAAAAGGTTTTGTT
>NW_026505467.1:0-38903 GCF_026875155.1 Cherax quadricarinatus
TGAAGGTTCAAAAAGCATTTACCAAAATTTTGGAAAACTGACAGCACTCTATGAAAGAAACTTAATTAGTGTCTTTCTAAATAAAGTGTTAAATTATCCCCTTTTAAAAAAAACCTTTGATCTGGAGTGAAAATTGGCGTTTTTCCAGGGGTTTAAAAAAATAACAAGCTAAGTTAGTCTATGTACAGAAAAGGAAGTAGCAGAAATAAAGGGAAAAAATGCAAAGATATTTCTCTTTCTCCCATCTCCCCCCAAAGAAAAACCCAGCTAAATTGTTCCCACGTGGTTCCCCATTCAAAAAATTTTTTGGGGGGATAAAAAAAATTAGGGCCCCACGGACCAAAAACTGGCCTTTAATAAAAAATAACTGGCAACAGCAAAAACCCCAAAATTTTATCCGAAAAAAAAAGTCTGGTTGTTACAACAGAAAACAATTGTCTAAATACAGCGGGACACACCAGAAATGGTCTTTGATGGATCTTAATTAATTTTGGGGTTTTAAAATTTTTAAGAGTTATCTTCTTGTTTCGGGATTCTTTAAAAGGGGGAAAAAAAAAATTTTAATTATAAAATTACCAAAAACCCATCAAAATTTTTGGGGGTTTTTTTTAAAAAAATTTGGGGGAAAAGCTTTTTTCTCTGGGAGAGTATAAATTTCTGGAAAAAAAGGAAAAAACCCTTTTTAAAAAAAAACTTAATATAAATTAAATTTCTTTAGGACTTTATTTCGACTCAGAAAAAGTTTGAGATTTTGGGGGAAAAAACCCTTAATTCCCCTCCCCCCCCCCCTGCCTAAAAAAAAGGCCATTCACCCCAAAATTACCCTTAAGAATAAACGGGGCTAACAAGATGATTATGTAAAAAAAATCCCCACAGTAAACGTGTTCCCTGGTGGGGGGATGACAAATTTGCATTTGGGACAATCCTTCTGATACCTCAAGATAGCCCAAATGTGTGGAAAAAAAAAAAAGGGGGGACTGCATTATTTGTCGTCACCATGTTAATAGTTTGTCAGTATCCAGGTCCCCCCCCACCATGCCTCAAAAACAAGTATGAAAGTCACTCTTTTTGGGGATATCGCAAAGTTTTTGATTACACTGGCCCAATTTTTTTAACCAAAACGTTGACAAATTTCCCCATCTCGGGGACTTTGGGTTTGTTCACTTGTGCTAGGGGACAAAGGAAAGTACATCTAGAAGTAGAAATTGACATGTTTGCTGAAAAACCCTTTTTTCAAATTATTCAAAAGGGTTTTTGCAGCCGGGGGAAAGGCATGTCCCAGACTATAGTTTCAGATAATGCAAAAAATTTTTTGTTGCTGGTGTGCTTTTAAAAGGAAGATCTTTGTCGCCAGAAGTAAAAAAAGATGCTGAATAACCGGTTGTCGTTGGAAAATACTTTTCCTCCAAAAGCTCTATGGCCGGGGATTTTTAAAAGTTTGTTTCGGTACTTAAAAGGGTTGTTTAAAAAAGACTCTTTTGTCAGCGATCGTATTAGAAAAAATTTTGTCAGTCGAAAAATAAAATTTGAAAAAAAAGTCAAAAAAGATTTTAATTTATGTTACTGTTGATCGGGAAACAACTTAAAAAGTTTTAAAGTCCTTCTCATTTACTCCATGGCAAAAGGCTGAACCTGTTCCTCCCAGGGTTTGATTAAAAATCTTGAGGCCCCTACTTCTCCAAAACCTGGACCCGAAAAAAAAAATTTACAAACACCATAATATAGTGCTTAAAATGGGGAAAAAGAAAATTGGCGGGGGAAGGGACTATCTCACCTCCTGAGAAAAACATTTCTCTGGGCGGGTTTGTTCCGGGGCAATCCAGGGACCCTTTTAAAGGACCTGGGGGGCCCAGTGATTTTTTGGGAAAATTATGATCCAAGGTCCCAAGGCCCTCTTAAAAAAAAAACAGTGCCATAAAATCCTGTTTGAAACATGGTTTTTATCAGGCCTGTTGATGTTTTTGAGAAAAATTTTTGTGAATAAGTGGACAATAGATAAATTAGTGCCATATGAATTTAAAAAGGTTTTGGGAAAACAAAAATTTTTGGTTCCCCAAGAAAACCCCACAGCCCAAAAAGTTGTTCGGGAAAAAAAAATAAAGCAGTGGTTTGGCGATTTGAGATGATCAAATTAATTTTAAGAATATTACTCCCCCTTGCAGTAAATTTCCCCGGCGGGCTCCCCCAGTGGGGAAAGAAATTTTCCCCAAGAAAAGGGGGGGTGGGGGGTTATCGGACCTTCAGCCCTTTCTTTTTTCGGGAAGGGGGGAAAAAAAGGCATGGGTTCCGCTTTTTGCCCGGAAATTTTGGAAGCCGGGTTTGCAGTAAAAGAAATGTGTCTTTAATCACCCCATTTCCCTTTGAAAAGATTTTTGTTGAAACCAATTTCGGGGGAATTAAATGAGAGAAATTTTCTTTTTATCGTAGTAGGAAAATTTTTACTTTAAAACCCGGGAATAAACTTTATTTCCAAGTTGGACTATCTTTTAAAACACTGAATTTAAGTCTGGGAAAATTTTGAAAATTGAATTCTGTTGCGGGTTTTCAAGCGGGTTGGAAAAAATTTATGTAAATTGGGGGGTTTTGGGGGTTTGGCACCCCAAGGAAAAAGGCCGCCCCCCCAGGGGAAAGTTTTTGCTTTAAAAAACCAGACGGGGGAAATGTGCTTTAAAAATTGAAGAACAGAAAAAAAACAATAGTGATTAATGCGTTTCTTCCCTAAGTAAACCCAATCTCACCCAAATTGGGGTTTTAGAATTTTTTATTGTGAAAAAATCGCAAAAAGGTAAAGGACAAACATTGGAGAAACAGTGGGGTTTTTGTACAGTGTTTGCAAAAAATCTTCGGAAAAACCCAGGGGCCCGTAAGAAAAACTCAAATTTCAATAAAAAACAGCGGTTTCCGGGGGGACCCTCTAGGGTCACCCAAACCAAAAAAAACCCGGTTTGGACTAGGCAGGCATGGCTTAGGTCGGTTTGGAAGCAATACCCAAAGACATAACCTTTTTGGGTTTTACCATAACCCCCCGTAATAGGGACCTTTTTGAGTAAAAAAAACTTTTGCTGAGTCAGTATTCAGTTACTGAAAGTTTATACGGTTTAATGCTCCTTTGGGGAAATTTATCCTCATGCTTATTTTACCCTCACAGCAACAGGTTGTAAAACAGCTGGTTTCAGGTCGGAGGGGTCTTCTGGGTTTGCACCCTGCAAAAGGGCCCTTGGGGGACGGGAAAACAAAGCTAATTATTTTTATTCCTGTATACAGTAATGGGCCATTTTATTTTTACAGAATCCCAAAACAGTTAAATTTTTTTGAATGTTTGGAAAAAACATCAGCTTTTTCAAAAAAACTTTTTCCCACCTTTTTTTTTTTTTTTGCACTTTCACACTTTTTCTCTTTCATTTTTTAAAGCATTTTTGTTTGTAAAATCTCCCCCTTTCGACACTACCCTTTCCCTAATAAATTGCTTTGTTAGTATAATTTTAACCAACTTATGACTAAGAAGCCTTTGTGCCCCATCTTTTGATCGCCCCGTCGCGTTTTTTGACGTTCTCGTCCAGGCCCTTTAATTCTTTCATTTTCTTTTCATAGTTTTTTCTTGCATTCCTTGAAATTTTTTTTTCCCCCTAGGTATTTTAAAATTTGAATTTTCTGATGTTCAGAGGGGGAAAAGTAAAATCGTCGTGCAAACTTTATGATTTCCGTCTTGTTTTTACCATTTTTTTTTAAACTTTTTTGATAAAGTTATACCATAACTTGTAGGTCACGTTCCCACCATCACTTGTAGTTGTTTTTACACCATAAATTTTTGTTGATTTTTCCACCATAAACCCTTGGGTTTTTTGATGTTACACCATATTTTTTGTTGATGTTACCCCAAACCCTTTGTAGTTGATTTTAACCCCACCCACTTTTTGTTGGATTTTTAAACACCATCATTTTGTAGTTGTTTTTAAAACCCCAAACACTTGTAGTTAATGTTATGCCAAAAAATTATAGTTGATTTTTTCCCCCATCATTTGGTTTTTGATGTTAACCATAACTTGCGGTTTGATGTTACCCCCTTCACTTGTAGTTGATTTTAAAAACCCCCATCATTTGTAGTTGTTGTTAACCTTAATTGTAGTTGATTTTTCACCATACTTTTTAGTTATGTTACCCATAAAATTTTGTAGTTTGTTGTTACCCCCATAAACTTGTATTTGATTTTTCTCCAAACTTGTATTTGGATGTTTCACCATCCCCTTGTAATTGATTTTACACCTTTTTCACTTGTATTTGGGTTGTTAAACCATCACTTGTAGTTAATGTTACGCCTTCACTTATAGTTGATTTTAAACCCAACTTGTAGTTGTTTTTTATCCCAATCACTTGTTTTGATTTTTAACACCTTCACTTTTTGTTGATGTTACACCACCCTTTTTGAAAGTTGATTTTAAAACCATCAATTGTGGGTTGTTTTTTCCCAAAACCCTTTTGGTTGTTTTTAAAACCACCCACTTGTAGTTGTGTTAAAACCATCCTTGTAGTTAATTTTTCCCGCCATCATTTTAATTTTTGGGATTTCTCCCACCCCCTTGTATTTGGGTTGTTTTACCATAAAATTGCAGTTGATTTTTCACCTTCCCTTGTAGTTGATTTTTACCCATCACTTTTTAGTTGATTTTTTTAAAACCCCCACTTGTAGTTGTTTTAAAACAATCAATTGTAGTTGATTTTTACCCCTTCACTTTTTTTTAAAATGTTACCCCATAACTTGTAGAATGTTACCCCATAAATTGTAGATGATGTTACCCCCTTACTTTTAGTTGATGTTACCCACCCATTTTTGGTGGGTTTGATTTTAAACCTTTCACTTGTATTTGATGTTCCCACCCCCCCCCTTTGTATTTTGTTTTTCACCCTTTCCTTGTAGTTAAGGGAACACCATAATTTTGTAGTTGATTTTAAACCACCCAATAAATTTGGGAGTTTTTTGTTACACCACCTTTTGTATTTTTAAAAAATTTTTTAAAACCATCGTTGTATTTGTGTTACCCCACAATTTGGGGTTTTTTGCGTTACCTTCAGCTGTAGTTAATTTTAAATGTTTCATTTTTTTTGGGTTGAAACCTTTTACAACAAAACATTAACACCATTAACATTCCCTTGTATTTTCCCAAATGTTAAAAAATTTTTAATGTGCGTTTTTAGGGCATATAAAAAGGGGGGGTCGTGACTTAGGCCCTGGAACTGACTTTAATTTTTTCTTTTAAAAAACCGTTCTTTTTTAGTTACAGTTCTGGGTGATTTAAGGGAAATTTTCCGTTTTGGCTCCTAACAGGACGTAAGTCCTTTTTTTTTTTAAAACATCCCAAACCCTTTTGGTCCCAAGCCTCATTTAAAGCCCAAATGGGGAAAGGTTTTTTAAATTAAACTGAAGGAAATTTGGTTTTTTTGCAGCAGCGGATATTTTTTAAAAGCGGGGGGAATTTCTTGTTCGCTTTTGGGGGGAGTCTTTTCTTTTGTCATTTTTTTTCCCTTTTCTTTCCCAAAGGAGACACATTAAATATATTTTTTTTATGTTGCCAATTTTCAAAAGAAAATTTAATCTGAAAAATTCAACTTTGTTCACAAAGTTTTTTCCTATACTTATAAAAATAATAATATTATTTTGGGAAAAGTTTTAAATTTTATTTAAGGGGGGAAGATTTGCTAGGGAAAAAAAGGAAAAAAGGGGAAATTTTGGCTTGTTTCAGAGAAAGGGAAAAAAAATTAAAAAAAGTTCCAAAAACCTTCGTTCAGAGATTTTCACTTTTATGGGGTACTTTTTTTAAAATTTAAAATTTATAAAAAAAATTTGTTTTTTTTTCCAACATGGTTTTTAAAATTAATGGGGTTGTTAAAAAATTTTTACTTTTTGTCCTCACTTCCGGGGGGAGAGGGGGGTCGAAATCCTTCCGGGAATTTTGTAGCCCCTCTTTCCCCGGGGGAATTGTCAGTTTCTTTTTTCAGGGAGAGCGTTTGCATCATTTTTTAAAGGAAAAAGGGTCGTTACAAACCTTTCTTAGTGACTGGTTTAAATATCTTCCCGGGCTTTTGCGAATCAGTCTTTTCTTTAGTATTTTATGGGACTGTTTTTATTTTGTTTATTTTTTGCACACGGTTTTATTGGAATCTTTGATTAGTTGGATCTTTTAAAAAGGGTTTGCAAAATTTGTGGACTTGGGGTTTACTGCCCTATTGAGGGGCATAATTCATATTAGATCAGCCTTAAGACCCTTGTGTGATGCAGCTTTTATGTGAAAAAAGTTTTTTTTTTTAAAATTAGTTTGATTATCTACTTTTAAAATTTCAGGTTGATAGGATTTGATCAGGTATTACTTAAATTTGTTCTAAAATTTTGATTTTTTTTCTTTTAGAAGGGAAAGTGAAATTTTGCTCAAAATGTCTTTTTAAAACTGTCAAAAATTTTGTTGGAAAGTCATCTTTAAATTTTTTTATAACTTTTTGCCTCATAGTGATTTCCCAGTTTTGTGGAAAAAAAATTTTTAAACTGCCCTTAATTTCTGAACATTTGTTCCCGACGGAAAAATTTTAATTTTTTCTGGGTTTTCATGGAATCTCTGGATTCAAAAATTTAGGGAGCACCTTTTTTTAACAATTACTGAAAAAATTTAAATGCTATATTTACTATGGGGGGAAACACCACCGGGTAAGAAGCCATTGTCAAAGAAAATTTTTTAAAAAACCGGGCCCGGGGGAAAAAATTTTTCCCTTTTCATTGCAGTTAAATCCCCGTTTTTGCAATCCAAAAAAAAATAAAAAAAAAAAAAAAAAAAAAAAAAAAAAAAAAGGCAATTAAAAATTGGATATTTACTCCCAATTTCAGGTATTTACTTATATATCTGTTATATCTTGTGACTCTGATGGGTTAGTATTTTTCCCCTTTTAGAACCCTTATTATTTTACATACACTTTTTAAATTGCCCAAAAGTGGTTGGGAAACCAATTACCTTATTACCCTCCCCTTCTCCCCCTCCCCCCCTTTTTCCCAAATTTTTTTTTTTCCCTTACCCTTTCCTTCTTCCTTCCCTTTCTTTCAAACCCCTTGGGTTTTCTAAGAAAAAGAAAAAAGAAGTTGTTAAAAAATGAGGGCAGGCCTTTAGGTCAAAAATTTAAAAATATTTTTTTAAGTAAATTAAAAAAAATTGGTGCCTGTTTTTTTTTCTGTAAAATTTTAAACCCCCACCAATTGTATATGTTATTTAATTGTATTGACGAGTGATAGGAAAAAAAAAAATGGAAATAAAAAAGGGGAAAGGGATTTGGTTTATAAAAGGGGAAAAGAGTTTGTGGCCCCAACATGTTTTAGAAAAAACGTTAAAATAAAATTTAAATTTAAAAGGGAAGCAAATTTGTTGAAAAAAAAACTTAAATTTTATTGAAACCATAAACGGTATAAAAAACCGCAAGTTGAAAAATTGGGAAACTTGTGCAACATCTTGGGTTTATCTTTTATTTTTAAAACGTATCCCCAAAACCAGGGGCTTTTTTCAATAAAAATTTTGGACATGAAAATTTAAGAACATAAAAAAAGGGAGGAAACACTGGGGCAGGCCTGTTAAACCCTTCCCTAGGCAGGGTCCTTCCCCAACCCCTTTTCCCAAACAAAAATATTTCCCCAAACCAAAATTTTAAAAGCTCCCCAAAAGGAAAAAAATAAGCTTTGATAATTTTTTTTCCCAGGGGCCCCCAAGGCCACTAAAAATTCAACCCCTCTTCATGTATTTTTTCCAAACCAAAATTTTGAAACAAACTTAAGGGTTTTTGCCTCAATAAACCCTTTTTGGCGGGGACGCTCTATTTCCGTAAAATCCCTATTCCAAAAAAAAATACTTTTGTTCCTTTCTAAATCTAAATTTTTGTCAAATTTGAACCCATTACTGCGGGTTATCTATTGGAGGGTTTTCCCTAAAAGGACTTTTTTTATATCCCCTTTATTGATACCCAAATCTTCCACTTTTACACTTCGTTTCATGTCTCCCCCTCTTTTTTTCGTCTAAAAGGAATGAAATTTTTGGGGTCTTCAATCTTTTTCATAAGGAAGTTTTTCTAATCCCTAGGATTTTTTTAGTCATTCTACGGGAAGGGTTTTTTAAGGGAATTTTGGGGGTCCATTCTTTTAATTTTGAGCCCAGAATTTAAAGTCCCTTTTTGGTGGGGCCCTTTAAATTTTTAATGTGAAAAAGGCTGTAATATAACCTCTAAAACTTTGTTGCTTACACTTCTTGATATACGTTTTCCCAGTAAAAAAGGCCTTGTTACGTAAGCTTGGGCCCTTTGGGCTGTTTTGGGTTTTTAAGGTTACTGTTTTCGTTTAACCCCCCAAGTCCTTTTCGCAATTGTAGGGGAAAAGTTTTTACATTTTAAATTTTAAAAGGGTGCTAGGGTTATGAAAAAACCCCGGGAAGCTTAAACCCCCTTCCCTTTTATTCCCACTGAACGGCTTCTGCCCACTTTTCTGACCGGGTATTGACTTTGTTTAAACCCTCCCAAATTTCCCCCTGATATCTTCTTTTTAATCAATTATCATGCCATTTTTTTGTGCCCATCGGGAATTTGCCCATTTTAACTTGTAATTCCCTCACCCAAAGATCATTATTTTATTTTTATTAAAAAAACAACTTCCCCAAGACTGTATCCCTGTGGAACGCCCCCCGGTTACGATCCCCCCCCTCGGTTTTTAAAACCCTTTTTATCCCAAACTCTCTGTTCCTGTCTTGAGCCTTGACTGATCCTTTGAGACCCTTTTTATTCCCTTTGCCATGGTCCCCACTTTCTTTAACAGTTTTTGGGGCGGAAATTTAAAAAAAGGCCTTACAAAAAATTTCTAAATAACTTATAAAATTTCTTTACGTGTTCAACAGCCCCCAAAAGCTTTATAAAGAAATTTTAATTTTTTTAGAAAAGGAAGGGGCCCTCCGTTAATAAATGCTGAGTATCATTTTTCGGATTTTGTTACCCAGATGGCTTCTTATAATTCAGCTTTAATGGACTCTAGCAATTTGACTAAAATTGGAGGTCGGGGCCTTATTGGGTGGTAATTTGAGGGTTTAATGACTTGTCTCCCTGATTTAAAAAAAATTGGAAAATTACATTGGGCCTTTTCCCCCAAAAAAAAATTTTTAAAATTTTTGTTAGGGTTCACGGGTTTTCCCATTTTGCATTTTTTAAAACCCCTTTGAAAAAAGCTCATCGGGCCCCGGGATTCTTTTCATTTCAATGGGTCTATTTGTTTCATTATTTTTTTCAGTAGTGTTTATGATGTTACATAATTTTATTTTTCGGCCCCACTAAAAAAATTTTATTTACTGGGATATTTTTAGTGTTTTTCCCTGTTTTAAAAACGGGAGGGGGAAAAATAATTTTTTTAAACTCGAGCACACTTTGTTTCTTTTTTTTGTAAGTGCCTTTAATTTTTTTTAAAGGGGGAAACCTTTCTTATCTCTAACTTTTGTTCTTTTCACCTGGAAAAAGTTTTTTTTGGTTTGTTTTGAATCTTAGAAACCCTTTAATTTCATAGCCCCTTTTTGCTTTTTTTAATCCCCTTTTTTAAAAGTCTTTGATACGTCCTTTATATTCCTTTCTTTTCCCCCTAAAAAATTTTTGGTTTTTTTATTAATCCATTTTAGGTCGTTTTTTGTTTGATCTATTTTTTTTTATACTGGGTAAATGTTCTTTAGGCAGAAAAGTATTTTGGGTCAAAAAAAAATGTCATATTGATAGCTCTTTTTCCCGTTACCCCAGTCAACAGTTGATGAGTGATCTCTAACCCATTTTTAATTTGCAAAAGCAAAATTTGGGACCTTTACTAAATTTTTTCCCTATTTGTTATACTTCCATTTTTTGCAAAAGGAAAATTGATTTGTGATCGCTGTCCCAAATTTCCCTCTTTTAATTTAAAAAATATTAAACCCGGGTTTTCCCTTGTTTGCCCAAAACCCCTAAGTAAAAAGCAGGTTATTTTCCCCTTGTAGGTTTGCCCAAAAATGCTTCAAAAAACAGCCCTAAACTACATTTAGAAGACATTTGATTCAAAATTTCCCAGTAAAGGGAAATTCCAATCAATCTAAATAAAAATTTGAAGCCCCCAGAATTACTACATTATCGGGGCCTTGTGGCCCTTAAAAATTTTCCCTTTCCCATAAAATTTTTCCCTTGGTCCCTTACCCTAAGTTTGGGGGAGGGGTATATACTCTGAAAATTAAATTTTTTTTAAGCCCCCGGGAAAAATTCTATCCAAACAGAATTTATGTTTTTACTTCAGATTTAATCCCCTTTTTTATGAAAAATGTTAAAGCGATTCGGGCAAAACAGTGCCACCCCCCCCCCTTCCCAAATACTTCTTTTTTATTTATTTTTTTAAATTTTTTTTTTATTTATTTATTTATTTTTTTTTTGAACATGTTTACGGAGAAGTACAAAAAAATTTAATTTTAAAAATTGCAGCTTGGAAAGCTATTTTGAATGCTTTGCTTTACGGGAAGGTTTTAAAAAAAAATTTAAAGGATTTAACTAAGCAATGAAGTATTCAGTGGTAAAACATTATTTTTAAACAGATAACAAGCACAAAGGGAGAAATTACAAAAAAAAGGTGTATCGTTGCATGCTTTGCTGTACAATCAGTATTAATTAATTTATTTATTTTTTTAATTTGAACAAGTTTCAGTAATTTAAAAAGGAAATACATTTTTTTAAATTTTGAAAACTTGCCAAAGCCCCCCTTTGGTTTGCTGGGGCATAATGGGCGGTTAAAAATTTAAAACTTTAAGTTTAAACTAAGCATTGTTATATTCAGGGGTACAAAAATTATTGAAAATAAAGAAAACAATTTAGTACAAATGAGTTTTACAAAGCAGGTCTTTATGGTCTTTTAAATGTTTTGGTTTTTGTAATCATTTAAAATTGGGTATTATGTTGGGTAATGAGGTTAAATAGAAACCCAAAATTTTGGGTTTGGGGTTACGGTTGCCATTTTTGAGATACTTAATGGATACTATATGAGATACAATTTAAAGAGATACAATTTTTTCAGTATTTATAATTTTTGGGTTTTGGGGGGGGAGGGGGAAATGATTTTTTAGAAGAGACTTGAATTTATTAAACAGTGTTTTTTAATTTTTAAGGTAAAAGAATTTCCAAAAATTTTAGGGCCTTTTATGTGCAAAAGAGTTTTTGCCCTTTGCGTGAGATGGGGAAAAGAGGAACATCCCAAGGTGATCTGTGCCTTTTGTTATGGTCATGTGTTTGTTAAGGTTGGTAAGGAGTTGTTTTTTGGGGGGGGGTTTATGTCGGTTTTTTGTGGTTGTGTTTGTTGGGAAGTGCGTAATAAAATATGGATGTTTTGTATTGTGAGTAGGGGTTTTGGGGTTTTGAATATTGGTGGAGTGGGGTTTTTCTGTAGTGGGAAATTTTTTATCAAATTTGCTGCAGCTTTTGTTGGGTGATTTGTGGTTGAGGGTGGTTTATTAAATTTTTGAGCCCCCTGCACAAAAATTTCCTTTGGTGAGGGTGGGGTAAAATTTAAATGAGTGATTTTTGGGGGGGGGAGGGGTTTACTGTTTGGAAAAAATGTACCCCTTCTTCGATTGTAAGGCCTTTCGGTTTTTGGAAAATTTTTTTTGGGGAAAATTTTTTTGTTTTTGTGTTTGAAAAATTTTAGGTCTATTGTCCCTTGGGAACATTAATTCCCCGAAAGTGACATTTTGCAGGCATGTCCCGCTTTTGGAAATTTTAAAAAAAGTCTCAGTGATGGCAAATATATCAGTGTCACCTGCACTTGGTACTAATCTCGTCGTCCATCTTATTCCAACACTACGGGTTTTAGCATAATTTTTATTTTTATGATTTCATTTTTTTTTACTTTCCTGCTATTCTGTTTTTCCACCTTTAAAATATTACTTCCTTTTTCACCCAGGGGCCTCTGGCTTTCCCAATTTTCCAGTCATTCTGCCTATTACTTGGGCCCCGAAACCCTAAAATTTTTTTTTCATGCGACTTCACTGTATTTCCCCCCAAAACCCCTTTAAAATGGCTTTCCCTAGGTTTTTTCCTTAAAAGGGTCCCTCACCCGAGTTGCCAGGACCCCCCCAAAAAACCCGGTTTTGTGAATTTTCACCACTGGCTTTTTTTGTCATTTCTGCCATAGAAGGGGTCCCAAATTGTCAATGAATGTTACCGCCCTTTTCTTACAGTACTTGGGCCGCCAAACAATTACACCCCAATACCCCGGGGAAAACCCTTGTTTCCAACTCCTCCCCCTTAGCAAAATCCAATATTTTCAGGGTTCCCCCCCCTTCTTCTTTTTTTTTCTCTATTTTTTTGACCCTATACCCCGCTAAAAAGGGCTTCACTCCTTTCGTCTGCCAACATCGTTGGCCCCCCACATGAGGAAAATAAAAGGTTTGCTACCCATTAAACCCTTTTCCCATGTGTCCCCAAGGGCGGTAATTAAAAATCCCCTCCGCCCCAGGGAAAAATCCTTTCCCTTAGTTTAAGGGGCAAAAAAGGCCCTATTCAAAACTTAAACCCGGGTGTCTCCCAAAAAAACAAAGTTTTTTTACCCTTTCCTTTTGAAATTCCCTCGTGACGTTCCGATGGTCTTCGTTGGGGGGTTTAATGGATGTTCACTCCGTTTTCCCTTTCTTTCCCTTGGGGGTCGTTGTGACGTTCAAATAGAAAAAACCCCATTGTCAGGAAGCACGGGAAAAAAAGGGGGTTTGGAAAATTTCCACGTAATTTCTGAATTTTTTCGTTGTTTCGGGCCCCTCCTACAGTCTTCTTGATCCCCTTTGGGTTTCCAGGGTTTCCCAACCACTGACCCGGTTCCCCTTTAAAACCCAGGGACTCACAACGGAGGATTACGACGAATCCTTTGTTCTCCTCCGTTAATCGCTGTATCTCCGCTTAACAACCCCAAAGGGGGCAGTAGGGGAAAAAAAACTGTAACTCTGTTGTTTTTTCCGTCCGATTTTCTCCCGTTTTTGGGACACAAGAAAAAGTGTTTATTTTTGGTTGAAAATATTTATCAAAAATATAAACCCAAAAAAACAATTTGGGAAAAGTGATTTATTGAAAATGCCCTCTGGCCAAAACCCTTTTTTTTTATGGGACTTACATAAGGTTTTTTTTGGACACTTTGGGCCGAGGGGGAAACAATGCTTATAATAAATTATCGTTGAGTCCCTTTTTCTAAATTTAAACTTATCTTTAAATTTTACAAAAAATTAAGGTTTGTTTTCCTGGAATATTGCAAAAAAAAACTGCCCCTTTTCTCCCAATAACCCCAAAGTTTTTGGATTATTTTCCCAAAATTTGGGTTTACCGAAAAATGGGGGGGGGAAAATCAATTTTTTCTTTAAAATTTTGTGAGTATTATATTAAATTTAATTTAGTAATAAAGCGAAAGTTGGCCTTTTGGGTGAAAAGTTCCCTTTGAGGGTATCGGGGCCCGGGGCGCCCCCCGGCCCCTGTAAAAAAAAAAAAAAACCAAAAAAAAAAAACCCCGGGAAAAAACGCGGTTTTTTTGGGTTTTTTTTTTTGAAACTGATTTTTAGTGCCCGTTAGCCTCTTAAAAAAACCGTTTTCTTTACTCGCAGACTAAAAAATACGACCTGGAGAGGAGTTGCTCAATATTTTTCAAAATTTTTAAAGATTTTCTTTCGTCATTTTTTGGGCCCATTTTTTTCAGGGCAGAGTATATAACAAAGTTTTTTATGTTATTTATTGTGTTTTTTATATCTTAAATTTGACAAAATTTTTGATAGAAAAATAAGCTGTTGAGTTGTTTTATAATGATTTAAGCGTAATTTTTTTAGTTTATTTTCCTGGCCCCGGCAAAATTCCGCGAAACTGTTTTGATTTAATTTAAGTTGTAAATCTAGGGATAAGCTCCGCCTTTAGTTTTATGGGCCAAATAGTCGTTTTTATAATTTGAAAGTTTTAATGCAAGGAAAAAAAACGAAAAAACCCGGGAAAAATTTCCAAAATATTTTTGGGCCGTGGCGGGCCGCTTCCCAAAATCGCCCCACCTTTTTTGGGTTTAATTTTTTATAATTTCTTTTTGAAAAATCGTAGAACATTTTATTTGGTAACCCTTGTTTTGCCCAAAAGGTTTTTAGTTTTTTTCAGTATTTTAAATTTTCCCAAAAATTTCCCTTTTTTTTCGAATTTTTTTGGTTTAGCCGCGCGGGGAAATTTGGCCCCCCTGCCTCCTCTTTTAGCTGCCCGATAGAGGGGAATCAAGAAGAGGACCCCCTTGGTTTTAGATTTTACAAGAGCACACGGGCAAGTTTTGTTTTTAGGCCTTTACTTTGTAGGAAGGCGTTGAAAATATATACAAAAGATGAAAATAATCAGGGCCCCCCGGCCCTTTAAGTTTGGTTTTTGAGGGGACCGGGGGGTCGTGAAGATTTTGGACCAAAAATTTTTTCTTAACCCCGCTGCTACTACTACTTCGATACTACTTCTGCGACGTTTTCTCTAAAATTCCACCACTAAAACCCCCGTGTCTCCCGGGTTTTTGATTTTTCTTCCATGGGGGATTTCCCCCCCACCATGAATATTGGGCCCCCCCATTTTTCCGCCAGTATAAAAGCGCAGCCTTCTTGGGCCCGTGGTCCAGAATTTTTTCACGGGCCAATGGTGGGCCCCCAAAAACCCAAAATTCAAGGCAGAGGGACTATTGCCTGATCTATTGTTTTTAGTTGTTTTGTCTTCTAAATTATGTCCCAAATAAATTTTAAATCAAAGGGGTTGGGGGAAAAAGGCTACAATAAAAAATACCAAAATGTTGCACATGTATTAATTTTTTAAAAAACTTAATTATTGTTGCTTGGGGGGCAAAAGTTTAAAAAGAACAAATGTAAGTTAAAAAAAATACAGCTGAACCGAAGACATTAACCATAAGGGCGAATTTTAAAAAGGTTGTTTGATGGGCGGGTGAACCTTTTTTTTTTTCGGGGATCAAAATAACCCTGATGGTCGACTTTTCTCCAAAGGGGGAGGGTTTTTTAAAATATGTTTATTTTTTCATTTGCATTAAAATAATGAAGGGGGGGATTTGTGAGGGGGAGAGGTTTTAAAAAGGGGTCCCAAAAGAAAATAAGGCTAAAAAATATGGGAATTTTTAGGTCAACATAAATGTTTTAGAAGCTTAAAAGCCGTGTGGCAGACGCTGTTGTGGAAAATTTTTTAGGTAAGTACAAAAAAACATTATTTAGCAGTACATCAATATCAAGAATTTGGGTTTTGTAACATGAAAGAGGGGGAAAAGGGAATTTAAATAGGAACCAAGAGCGGTTTTTTTTTAGCAACACTTAAATAGGGTTTTAGTTTAAAGGGAAAAACCCCTGCAAAAATCAAGGGAATTTCTGTTTAATTTTACTGGAAAAAGTTTTAAAAAAAAAATTATTAATTTTAAAACTGCAGTTTTAAAAAGTCATGATCAAGAAGGTCCAAAAAGCTGTGTGTTTTAACTCCTAATTTTGGGTTTTTCAGGGGGGAAAAACCATTGTCCTGGTCCTACCCTCCCTCACTGTCATACTAGGTCCTCTTTTCTCCCGTCTATTTGGGTTTTTTTATGCCTCACCTTAAATCTATTTTATGGTTTCCCGCTTCCCTTACGGGCATTTTCCCGGGCTATTCCACTTCCTGACAAATTTTATGGGCTGGAAAAAAATTTCTTTCCCAACAAAACCCCTTTTAATTTATCTGAGTCTTCAACTTTCAGGGATGACCCCCCTTTTTACTGTGTTCCCCTCTCTGGGAACATCCTTTGTAGAAAAAGTCAATTCCTTCAGTATTTTATATGTTGTTTTTCTTTTCCCCTCTTTCCCTTTCCCGTCCTCCAGTGGCTTCAGGTTGATTTCCCTTTAAACCCTTTTTTCGTAGGACATTTCCCTTTTTTGGGACTTTTAATGTTGCAAAACCTTTGCATTTTTTCTAATTTCTTGACGTGTTTTGGCCCGGTGTTTGGGTTCCCAAAAATGGTGCTGCATTCTTCCGTATGAGCCTGAAGTCACGGTTTTTTACGAGTATTTAACAATTTTCCTTTTTTAGGGAAATGTCGGAAAAGGGATTCCTAGGTTTGCCAGGAGCCAAAATGTTTCAGCAGTTATCTGGTTGATGTGCCCTTTTAAAAAGGAAGTAGTTTTTTGCAGGGCTTTGGCCCCAATAGCCCGTGCGCCCCTCTACTGTCTTCTTTGCCCCTTTTTTTTCCCCCATCTTCATGACATTTTTATTTGGTGGGGGTTTTAAAATTCCCGAAGCCCGTTGCGACTGTCCCAATAACCCTTTGTGTCCCGCCTGATCCCCATCCGATTAAAAATTTCATTAGTTTAAAACGTCAGCAAACAAAGGACACTTTTAGAGTCTATCCCCCTTCCCTCATGTCAATTTCCCTGTACCAGAAACGACAAATATCCATTTCTGACTCCCGTGAAACCCCCCCCCTCAGAGGCGCCCTCTGACAACATTGTAACGTACCGTGACTCGTATTGCCCCTTGTTTTGAGGTTTCTCTGAATTTTAAAGGACCAAGGCACGTAATGTAGTAATTCTAGGGGGGCTTTAAACTTTAGTCATATTGTTGGAATTTTTTGGGTGGGGGAAATTTAGAATTTTATTGAATTTTGAAAATAGTTCCAAAAAATTTTTTTTTTGAAGAAATTTTTTGAAGAACCTACAAAGGAAAAATTTAAACCCGCTTGACTTTGTTCTGGCAAACAATGAAAACCCTTGTTAATTAAATTTTGAAATTTAAAAGGAAATTGGGGACCCCAAAAATGACCCCCAAAAACAATTAATTTAGGGGATTGAATGGAAATATGATATTGGGTTTAATCAGAAAAATTTACAGATTTTTCGGCTTAGAAAATTACGATGGGCTTAGAGAACAAATTATCAGTGTTGGCTGGAGGTAACGAAGAGAGCTATCAATATGACGGGTTTTTGAACACTTTACATGCTGCCCGGGGAACTTTATCCCCTATAAAGAAATTATTTTCGAAAAGGGAAAAGGGCGCAAAATGGAAAGAATAATAGGCTAATTTTCTTTTAGGACGAGGGGGAAAAAAAAATTTATAGGCGCATCAAAAAAGGGGGAGGGTCATCTTTTGAATCATTTTATTTTACATTTAAAAGGGCATTAAAATTGGGGATAAAAAAAGGCTAAAAATTGGGGGGGCTACGAAAATTTAAAATTTCTAGGGAAAACGGAAAAATAACCCCCAAAAAAATTTTTTCCGGTTTATAGAACAAAAAAGGGTTTGTGTAAAGTTTTTTTCCCTTAAAAAATTAAAATCTGGGAAACTCCTGAAAAAGGAGAATGGGAAAAGTTTTTTTTTCTTATTCTTAAAAATTATTTTCTCCCCTGTTTTTTTTTCCCAATCTGGGAAGACAATATCCCAAAAAAATTAATTTTTTTATGGGCTTGAAAATGAAAAATTTAAAGCAAAATTTTCCCGTCACTACCGAAATGGTTAAAAAAACAGAAAAGACCCCGGGTTTAAAACAAAATAAAAACCGGGGCCCTGATGAACATTTTTCGAGGATTCTTAAAGAGTGTGAACCCTTTTTCTTAAAATTTTTTTTGTTTATCTTTCAAAACAGGGGGGTAGTGCCGATTTGTGGAAAAATTTGGGTAAGGGAATCCTATTTTTAAAGCAGGGGAAAAAATCGTTACCCTCAAAAAAAACCCCCCAATAAGCCCAAAAACCCCCAATTTTAGGCAAATTAATAGAGTCAATTTTTAGCTGATAAATTTTAAAAAAGCCATCTCGATAGGGTTAAAATTTTATTAATAATACTCAACATGGTTTTCCCCGGGGGCCGTTCCTGCCCCCTTAATTTATTTTAAACCCTTTAGCATAGCTTTTGTGGCCGTTTATTTTAGGATAAAGATTTTTTTGTTTTTGTTTATTTAAATTTTTTGTAAGGCTTTTGATAGAGGGGCTGTTGAAAAAAGTTGGTGCTCCCTGGCATTGGGGGGGAAAAAAGCTGTCTTTGGGTCGAAATCATGGTCATTAAAAGGGAACAAAAGGGGTGTGCATAAATGGGGTTTTAAATCTGAGTGGGGGAAACTGTTAAAAAAGTGGCGTTGCAGGGAAACAGTTTTAGACCATTGTTGTTTTTAATAATAAAACGATGAAGGCTTACGCCCGCCCGGTTCAACTCCAAATAAGTATTAAGAGGGTGGGTCCTCCTCAGGAAAAAATTTTTTGAATAGGGAAAAAAAAAAAATTTAATATTAAAAATAAAACTTTCTTATTTAGAAAAAGAAAAAAAATAAAATTTAAAAAATGAAAAATTTATTTCCTACTTTAAAAAAATGAAAAAAGAAAATTTTAATTCCCAAAGCTTAAAATGTACAAGTAAAAAAGGGGGGGTCTGGTTGATGTTGAAAGAGTCTTTTTGGTTTTTTAGCCCTTGCCTGATGATGGGGGGGGGGGGGGCACCCGGGGTTTTAGTGACAACCCCCAAAGGGCTAGTTCTTCACAGAGTCTTTAGCCTTGAATAGTTTTCCCGTGAAAAAGGGAAAAAAGGGTTTTTCCCCAATGGGAAAGGGTGAGGGGTAGTGGCCCGCCCGGGTTTCTACCGTAAAAAAGGGAGGTGATTACAAAATGCGTCCCTGAACCCTTCGCTGAGTTTGTCTCCGTAAAACATTTTTTTGGTTTTTAAAATTTAAAAGGGGTGAAATTCCCAAGCTTGGGAAAAAGGGCAAAAAATTCCCATTTTTTTTTGAAATTTCCTTTCATTTGGGATGTAAACCATTCTTTAAAAAATTTGGGGTGATTTAAAAAAAATTGAAATCAAAAGGCCAATAAAGGAATCACTTTATTATTTTGGGCAAAAGTTTAAGGGTTTTTAACCAAAAAAAATTTCCCCTTGAATAGGGCAAGGCTTTTACTTACGGGGTTTTTTCCTGGAGTTTACCTGGAGAGGTTCCGGGGGTCAAAGCCCCCGCGGCCCCGGGCGTGACCAGGCCTTTCCCGGTGGATCAGACCTGATCAACCCGGTGTTTGCTGGGCTGCACGAAACCAAAAGTAAAGAGCCCCGCCCCGGGTGGTAAGGGGGAATGTGGTCAAATGTTTTTGTTTGGTCGGGGGCCCCCCACGTCGCCTTTTGGGGTGGAGAAAAAAAGGGGGGGGGGATAGCGGGGAGTTTGAAAGACCTAATTAACAAACAGCCCGGGAATCAAAAAATATCGTCCCCATTTTTTTCGCTTGGGTACTCCTATTTGTTGAACTTTTCCCTCAAACCCCCCACTAACCGACTTATTTGTAAAAGGGGTATTAAAAAAGAAATTAAAACGAGGAAAAGGTTTAAACAGGGGGAAAGGGGGAAAAGTTTAAGGGGGGACCAATTTTATCTTTTGAAATGTCACGACTTTTCCAGTCAGAGGGAAAAAATTTGGGTGAAAAATTCGCTGCCCCGGATGGGTAGGTGCGTCGTGCTTTTTCACCCCTTACTGTTTTCCCAGACGAGCTACTCAGTCAAAAAAAAGGCGCCAGGTTTTTTGGCAGGAGATTGATACTGTGGACTTTTAGCTCAAAAGGGGGCTTTAACGGGTACGTCAGTTGATTTGTTATTGCCCAAAAATTTTTAAGAGGGAAAGGGGCCTACGGCATCAGAGAGGGATTTGTATGGAGTGGCAAGAACGGTGTGTATAGAATATTCGTGAAGGTGTAAATGCCCAAAGTATTTTCGAGGCGTTGGTGGTTCGTTATTTAAAGAAGTCAGCATTAAAAGTTTTAAAACCGGCCGGGTTTAGGGGCAGTTGACGGATGTTTACGACATTATTCGTGGGGTTTTAAACTCCCAAACGTGCCTTTTGAGGTGATGAAGTGGATATTCGCCCTGTTTTTTGAAAGTTATGGAAAAAACTGTACATATGCCCAAACCCGATAATTTGGGTTTAAAAAGGGCCCTTTCACAGGTTATCATGAGGGGTTTTTTCAATCCCCAAAGGGGTGACGCTAAAAGGGATATTACCCTTGTATTTTATATCTCGAGGAGTTTAAAACCCTGGTAAAGGTGGTTTTGCCGGGACAGAAGCGTACATGCCGGGAAAGTGTGGCGAATTTTGACCCCTTTTGGGGCAGACTGTGGGGGAAGCGGGGGAAAATGGGGTAATGGGCCCGGGAAGGGGTGGGGCACCTGGGTATGAGGGAAAAAAAATGCCTTGGAAGAACGGGGGCCCAAGGAGGAGGGCGTGGGGCGCTTGTGGAGTGAAAAGGTGGTGGCCCCCTGGGAAACCGGAAGGGGGTGGTGGTCAATTTTAAAACAACCCGGGCCCCTTTAAAAGTAAAGTTGGGCAAATGAGGAGGTGGGCGGGGGCGCAGCAGGCAAAACTATTAGGAGGGTTGGAGACGGGGTTTTAAAGGCTATGTTACGTTACGGAGGGGGAAGGGTCACAGCGAAACAGGGGAAAACCTTTAGATCGGGGAGAAGGGGGTGTGTAGGGGGGGGGGGGGGGCAGGTGGGACCTGTGAGGGAAAGTGCCGGGTACCCAAAGGGAAAACCCCTGGAGGTGGATTAAGGGTGGTAGAGGGGGGAAATTTTATTTTGTTTGGGTTTTCAGGGCTCAGATATGGAAAAATGGGGAGCTAACCCAAGGGAAAAAGGGCAGCAACCCTCAAAAATTTTGGCGATGTTCTGCGCGGCGCAAAGGCCAGGGAAAAAAAAAAACATGGGGTTATGGTAACCCCGAGTGATTTTTTGAGAGGGGGCACAACAAAGGGGGGGGGGGGGGATGGTTGGGGAAAGGGGGGGGGAGTGGGTTTGGGAAAAAGGGAAAGCCCAGGGGGAAAGGTCCCGAAAGGGAAGAGTTTGACAGGGGGCGGGGGGGAAACTTTAAAAATGGCTCCGGTTTAAACAAAAAAATATTTAAAGGTCTGTGAAAAGGTGTTAAACGTGAGTGCTTCAGGTTTTTTTTGAAAAAGGTTCAAGGTTTACCCTAGCTTTTGTGCAGGGCAAAAATTTTAAGCTTGGTCGGTTTTGTGGGGTGGGTACAGGCTTTTTGTGATTGCCCTTTTGGGGCATTTAAAAGGAGGGTTGGTGGTTGATGGGGGGCCCAAACCGGGTTTTTATTGCCAAAAGGAAAAAAGGGGGGGGGGGGAGGGAGAGTATTATTGTGGAAGGATGGTTTGGGTGGGGGGAGAGGGGGGTTTGTGTGTGGGGTGTTATGCCCCCCCAGAAAGTGATGGAAAGTAAAGTTTGGGTTTTGGCGGGAGGAGCTTTTTGTACTTTCCCAGCACTTTTCCGGGCCCTTTGGGGATTGTGGGGGGGGTTGGGGAAATTTTGTAGTTAAAAGGGGGAAAATTGGAACCCAGAGGAGCGGGATTTTGTTCCTCGTTTGGGGGGCCCGCTTAGAGATCTTTTTAATTACGTGATGTTTCGGGGGAGGTTTGTTGGGAAAGGGGGAAAATACGTTTTTAAGACTGGGAAAATTTCGGCTGTTTGGAAGGTTTTTATTTATCACAGAGGGTTTTGGTAGTCTTTTTTAAAAATTTTGGATGGTTCTTACCCATCATTTTGGGCGGTTTTGTGGAAGGGGGGGGGTGGGTTTCTTTTGGTCGTAGGCAGGGGGGAAATTAATGGAAAAATGAAAAACAATGGTTTTGGGGGATAGGGAGGGAGTGGAAAGGTTTTGCAAATTTTTTTTGAGAAACCCGCTCTGGGGCAGAAAAGAATTCAATTCAATTCATTTCAAAAAATTTTTTCTTTTATAAAGATTACCCCTGTTGAATTTACAGAATTTGGTTTTTGTGTGGTTTCATGTAGTTAATTTTTAAAGATTACAGGTGCACCACTAGAAAGCCTAGGATGGCTGGCATTTGGGCCCGGGCCTTAGTTTAATTCTTTTTTTTTTAAAATATTTCCCAAAATTTTAGGGAAGTTGGTTTATGGCTAAGTGATAATTTTATTTGTTTGTGGTTTAAACAATGGAATGCTTTTGTTTTTTGGGACAGTAAATAGTTCAGTATTTGGGGTATCCCTAGGATTCATTATTTTTAAAATTTAGATTAATATTTTGGTTTTTTGTCAAATTTGGGGGGTGAGTGTAAGTTTTGAAAAAACCCGGGGGGTATTCGTGTAGTTAGTTTATGGGGTTTTTTTTGGGGATAAGTTTTTTTCTAATGGTAGTTTTGAAGGTGATGAATGTGTCTGCAATTCAGAGTTTTCAGGTAGGGTGTTTTCCCGAAAATTTTGGGCCTTTGAAAATCACTGAATTTTTGGGAAAGTTTAGTTTGGGCAAGGGAAAGTCGTAGAGATGTTTGTGTCTGGTTTTTTGCCTGTGGTTCTGTCACAAATATCAAAAAAGGTTTTAGGGCAAGGTTTATATTGGAGTTTAAGGTCCTGTAGATGTAGATTCACAGTAGTAAGTGTGGATGTACTGAACAGGGAGTAAGTTTAGATCTATGAAAGTGGGGGGGGGGGGTTGCCAGGGATGGGATTTAGTGATTATTCTTACTTTCAATTTTTGTTGGGTTTTTATTGGCTTTAGGTTTTGTTGCTGCGTTGATCCCCAAGCAAAATAGCCCTAGGGGAGGTATGGATTATAAGGTGAATGTTATAGTGTGATAAGGGGCAGTTTTCGGCAAAGTAGAAACGCATCTTGGAGAGGATCCCCAAACCCTTTTGGTACCCTTTTTTTGGGTTTGTGTTTTGGGTATTTGGGTGCTGAAAAATTGGGTTTTTTGTCAAGGTTAGGGCCCAGGGAAAATTTTCCCTCATTATGTCTGGTTTTTTAGGGTTTTTGTCTGATCTTAAGTTTAATTTGTGCATCTTGCTCTGCTACCAAACAAAATATAGTAGGTTTTTCAGTGTTTTTGCGTAAGTTATTGGTGTCATCCAAATCGATATTTTGATAAAATCCCCCGTTTTTCAATGGTGTTTAGAGTGGCAAGATTAGGGTGAGAGGGTGACTTTTAAATGTGTCGTCAGCATAAAAGGAAATGGGTTTAAAGGTTTTTGGGATCGTTTGGGGAAGGGTCATTATGTATATGAGGAAAAGGGGGGGGCCAAGGGGAAACCCCCCTGCGGAAAAATCCCGTTTTCAAGTGGCGTGTTTTGATGCTGTTCTTTAATGGTGAATTCCCCGGGTACCTAATTTTGTAAGGTAAGATTTGGGAAATTTAAACAAGCGCATGGCCTCTTTTACCTTTAAAGGTCAAGTTTTTGTGGAGGGATGTCGTGGTTTACTGTGTCAAAAGTTTTTTAGGTCAAAAAAATTTCCCAGGGGATATTTCCCTTTTTTTCCAATGCTGTTTGGGAAAGGACTAGCATTTTTTTTGATTGATAAATTTGTGCTTTTATTTTTCCTGAAAACCAAAATTTGGGAGGGGGGGTTTTTAGTATGTTTTGTGTTGTTTTTTTAAATGAAAATGGGCTCCATGTGCACGAGTTTCTCCAAAAATTTTGGATTGCAATGGGAAGTTTGATATTGGCCTTTTAGTTGTTTTTTTGTCTGTAGGGTCACCACCTTTTGTTTTTGGGGTTAAACCCCTTTCCGTTTTTGGGTAGTTTCGGGAAGGTGCTGCACCCTGTCCAGACCCCTTTGGGGTGTGTGTGTGTGTGTGTGTGTGTTGTGTGTGTGTTTTGTGGTGTGGGTGTGTGTGTGGGGTGTGTGTGTTGTGTGTGTGTTGTGTGTTGTGTGGGTACTCACCTATTTGTACTCTCCTATTGTGGTTGCAGGGGTCGAGTCCTAGCTCCTGGCCCCGCCTCTTCACCGGTTGCTACTAGGCCCTCTCTCTCCCCGCTCCATGAGCTTTATCAAACCTCGTCTTAAAACTGTGTATGGTTCCTGCCTCCACTACGTCATTTTCTAGGCTATTCCACTGCCTTACAACTCTATGACTGAAGAAATACTTCCTACTATCTCTCTGACTCATTGTGTCTTCAACTTCCAATTGTGGCCTCTTGTTTCTGTGTCCCCTCCCTGGAACATCCTTTCCTTGTCCACCTTGTCTATTCCACGCAGTATTTATATGTCGTTATCATGTCTCCCCTGACCCTCCTGTCCTCCAGTGTCGTCAGGCCGATTTCCCTTAATCTTTCTTCATAGGACATTCCCCTTAGCTCTGTGTGTGTGTGTGTGTGTGTGTGTGGTGTGTGTGTGTGTGTGTGTGTGTTGTGTGTGTTTTGTGTGTGTGTGTGTGTGTGTGTGTGTGTGTGTGTGTGTGTGTGTGTGTGTGTGTGTGTAATAGTCACTGAAAGATACAAACTATGAGGAGACACATATAGCAAAGCCTTATTATTATACAACAGCTGTCGTTAGACAGCTGCTTCTGTTTCACTCCTATGACTTGTCAGTGGTTCAGAACGGATCGAAACGAAGTTGACAATTAGTTGTGTTAGTTGGTATGCAAATCCTGGCAGGATCAACAATCAGAAATTCCTAATTAACTCTTTAATCTGTGTTAAGTAAAGAATCTGATCCTTCCCATCACAATTTTTAAAAAGCATTTGGTGAGAGTATTTTCCCTTCATATATCACAAATTAGTCATGAATGTTAAATATACATTACTGCCACATATAACTGAGCATAACATTGAAAGAAAAACTCCATGTCGTGTGTCACGTTACTCACTAACGACAATATGAACTAGGTTTCCCCCGAAACGACTATGTATGAACTAGGTTCCTCACTAACGACATGTATGAACTAGTTCCTCACTAACGGGCAAGTATAAACTAGGTTCCCCACTCAACGACATGTAGGAACTTACGTTTTCCTCATACTGACATATAATATGAACTAGGATTTCCTCTACTAACGACAGCATGAACTAGGTTCCCCACTAACTACACGTATGAACTAGGTTCCCTCACTAACGACATGTACGACTAATATTCCCTCACTAACGACATGTATGAACTAGGTTCCTTCACTAACGATCATGTATGAAAACTAGGTTCCCAATAACGACATGTATAACTCGTTCCTCACTAACGACATGTCTGAGCTAGGTTCCCTCACTAAAACGACATTGATGTATGACTAGGTTCCTCCTCTAACGACAGTATGAACTAGGTCCTCACTAACGACATGTATGAACTAGGTTCCTCCACTAATGACATGTATGACACTAGGTTCCTCAATAACGACATGTATGAACTAGGGTTCCTCATAACGACATGTATGAACGAATAGTTCCTCACTAACGGCATGTATGAACTAGGTTTCCTCCTAACGACATGTTTGATCTAGGTTCCTCACTAACGCATGTAAAATGAACTAGGTTCCTCACTAACAACGTATGAACAAGGTCCTCACTTAACGACATGTATGATTAGGTTCCTCACTAACAAAATGTATGAATTAGTTCCTTACTAACGAAATGTATGACTAAGGTTCCTCACAACGACCTGTATGACTTGGTTCCTCACTAACGACATGTACAGAAACTAGGTTCCTTACTAACGACATGTATGAACTAGGTTTTCCTCACTAATGGAAACGACCATGTTACGAATCTAGGTTTCTCACTAACGGCGTGTATGAACTAGGTTCAAAGCCTCACTATCGACATGTATGAAACTAGGTTCCTCACTAAACGCCAATGTAATGAACTAGGAGTTTTCCTCATAACGGCGTGTATGAACTAGGTTCCTCACTAAACGTCATTAATGAACTAGGTTCCTCCTCACTAACGTCGTGTAAGAAACTAGGTTCCTCACTAACGACATGTAACGACTATGTTCCACACTAACGGCATGTATGAAACTTAGGTTCCCCACTAACGACATATAAGAACTAGTTTTCCTCACTAATCAACATGTATGAACTAGGTTCCCACTTACAACATGTATGAACTAGATTCCCCACTAACCAACATGTATGAACTAGGTTCCCCACTAACAACATGAATGAACTAGGTTTCCATTAACACATGTATGAACTAGGTTCCCCCACTAACAACATGTATGAACTAGGGTTTCTCACTAACGACATGTATGAACTAGGTTCCTCACTATCGATGTATGAACTTAGGTTCCTCTCTGCACTAACAACATGCATGAACTAGGTTCCTCACTAACAACATGCATGAACTAGGTTCCTCATCCAACAACATGTATGAACTAGGGTTTCCTCACTAGCAACAGATATTGTGTGTCAGGTCCCTCACTATCAACAGATGCTGCATGTGTCAGGTCCCTCAAAAACAACAGATGTTTGCATGTGTCAGTCCCTCAAATAACAACAGATGTTTGCATGTATCAGGTTCCCCTCAATAGACAACAGTTGTTGCATGTGTCAGTTCCTCACTAACTAGCAGATGTTGGTGTGTCAAGTTGCCCTCACTAACAACAGTTTGTTGCATGTTTCAGTCTCTCACTAACAACAGATGCTGCATGTGTCAGGTCTCTACTAACAACAAAAATTGCGTGTGTTAGGACCCTTACTAACAACAGATGTTGCAAGTGTCTTGTCCTCTGACTAGCAACAATGTTGCGTGTGTAAGGTCCCTCACTAACAACAGAACGTTGCATATGTCAGTCACCTCACTAAGAACAGAGATGCTGCATGTGTTTCAGATCCCTCATTAACAACAGATGTGCATGTGTCATTTACACTCACAACAACAGTTTGTTCATGTGTCATGTCCCTCACTAACAACAGATTTTGCATGTGTCAGGCCCTTTTCATTAGCACAGATGTTGTCAATGTGGTCAGGTCCCTCATTAACACAGAATGTTCATGTGTCAGGTCCCTCACTAACAACAGGATGTTGGCATGTGTCAGTCCCTCATATAAAACAGATGTTGGCATGTGTCAGGTCCCTCATTAACAGCAGATGTTGCATGTTTCAGTCCCCTCATTAACAGTAAGATGTTTGCATGTGTCAGGTCCCTCATTAACAGCAGATTTGCAGTGTCAGTCCTCATTAACAACAGATGTTGCATGTGTCAGGTCCTCATTAACAACAGATGTTGCCATGTGTCAGTCCCTCACTAACAACAACGTGAGACATTAATGAAATAAAATACTAGTGGATCATGAAGACATGATAAATGAAAGAAAATGCTTTTTTGTCTTAATTAATAAAATTCGTTCCTCAGCATGCAAGATATAATTTTTAAATTTAAACTATGTAATTTTTAGTGAAACACTAAAAATTGGCAAAACACCAAGTTTTGTAACCTTTATTGAGAAGATAGATACTTTCCTCTTGTGTGTCAGTCCATAACTTACCAACCTTGGTCCGATCCCCTTCAGCAGATAAAGAATAATAACTTACCCTCAGGTGTAAGGTTATGCTTACCGTCCGTTTCTAACACTGTCCACTGTTCTAAGCCCGTCCTAACTTGAAGTGTTAGAGGCAGAGCTATCATTGAAAAATGATGTCCCCGTCCCTTCACGATGAAGCAATAGTATATGATAATACCCTGTCATTTCTTTGCAACATTCGAGAGTATACAACCGGACCTGATAATTGGTTTATCTCTATCGTACCAACAGCTTTGAATATAATATTCGATCTAATGTATTCTCTTTGCATATTGAAAATATGCAAACTATTCACACTGTCCAAAACTAATGAAGTGCTTTCTCTTAAAAATTATGATATATATTTTTAAATTAAATATATTACTAAATGGAAGTTTAAATTTTTATAATGTCTGCATCACGACGCATTATTATTTATTTTATATCATAATAATAAAGTCTATGATCCACTTGACATAATTTAATTGGATGTATCAGTAGAATAAATGTGTATTTTTAGACATGTGGTTAGAACAGTAATAATGTGAAACATTTCTCTTCTATTCTTTCTTAAAATAACGATGCTTTCTTCACCATATATTTTTTTGTAATAAGCGTCTGTGCATGCTTAAAACATGTACATCACAAACGTACTACACCTGTACATATCCTGTACAGGCACAGAAACACAATTATATATATATATATATATATATATATTATTATATATATATATATATATAAATAGTATATATATATATAATATATACATATATATATATATATAGAACATATATATATATATATATATAATATATATATCGTATATATATATATATAGTATATATACATATAAATATATATATATATATATATATATATATATATATATATATATATATATATATATATATATATATAAATATAATATATAAATATGCATATATAATATATATATATAGTATATATATATATATATATATATATATATATATATAATATATTATATATATATATATATATATATATATTTATATATAATATAAGTATATATATATAGTATATATAACACACGACACACCACCACACACACACACACCACACACACACACACACACACACAACCACACACACACACACCACACACACACACACACACACACACACACACACAACACCCACACACACCACACACACACTCACACACACACCCCATCACACACACACACCCACACACAACACACACACCCACACCACACACACACACAAACAAACACACATACCCCATCAACACTCCAACCTAAACTCTCACCTACAACCATACATACTGACAGACAGACCATCCTGAAGCGGCTGACCATAAGCCGCCACGGCCAACCGTCCATTTAAACCATAAAAAAAACAGGACTTCTCCAAAATAAATTCTTACAGATAGATATTTTTTTTCCATTGATTTATGATAAGAACGAGTTTTTATTTTATGACCCACCCTAACTTAAACCCACAACTAACCTAACATAAGGCGTAAATTTATTAGCTACAATTATAGCAAATGCCATATTTTAAGTACTTTAAATTATATTTAGCATTACTTCAAATCCATAAAATATATTGGATTTCTACTTATTTAAGGCAAATATTAATTTTTCCTTATGCTAAATTCGTCAAAACAATCTTGCCGAATAGGCTAAACGTGCGATTCTTCTTAATCGCACAAAGATACATATATTTATATATATATATATACAATATATATATATATATATATATATATATATATTATATATAATATATATATAAATATATATATATATATACATCAAAATATATATATAAATATATATATATATATATATATATATATACGTTAGTTAATGAAATATTCAAGACAAGACATTAATTCTTTACTTGGAATTTGAATTAATTTCCTTATATATTAGGTTATGAAAGTGTATTCAGTAGTACAAATTTTTGCAACATTATTATTAGTCTCCATATATTTAATATCCTGTAGCACTGGAATCTTTGGTTCCTTGGGAGAGGCAAAGAACACTGTGACAGGTAGTTCACTCGAAATTCGCTTCCCGTCCCTAAAGCCTTGACATACTTATGTACATTTTACCAGCCGCAAGTTTTTTTTTTTTGTTTAAAAGTAACCCATCAACCTAAAACCTTCTAAAATTTCTTGAATTTTAAAGTAGTTTATTGCCTAAAGCTTCAGTTTGGGGGGGGGGGAATGATCTTTAGCTGCTGTCCTCTGAGGGTGATGGGAATCTCAATGATCCATGTTTTATTTTCCTGAACTAAATATCGAAGTTATATACAAACATTGTTTTCGCTCTGATACCTTTTAAATACATTTGAAGAATTAGATGCCACTTGTTTACTTTCAGTTTACCAAGGGAATCATATTCATTTGTATTTGGAAAAAAAGAAAGTTCAACACATATTACAACAATTGAGAGTAACAACAGAATTTATATCACACAGTATTCGAACCATTTTAAAACAATACCTCTGCAATAAAACAACTCTTTATAAAGAACATGGTCTTACTTTGTGGTCCATTTATCATCATGTACACTGTGTTAGCCATTCTTACTGGAGCTACAGTCTTAAGAATGTAATGGAATGGCAACAGTTTATAAACACAATTAGCCAACAAAAATGTAAATAATTGTATGCAAGAGTTGAGTATGTGTTTGACCAGATACTAGCGATTTGACCCTAGATAATGTGTTTGTATTATCTTAAATGTATATTAGCTATCTTGGATGATTACTTTAGAATATTTTTATGGATTACTTATCTACATTGTAAAATATCAAATTTATGTTAATAGTATTCACAGATTGCACCTGTATTGTCAACCAAATATTTCGGTACAGTTTGTTTGTATTTCATAGTTTAGTGAGATGTAATTATTTCTTCTTTCTTCTTTCACATTTAATCTATATAATTCTGACTTTCTTTCCCCTTGTTTTTTGGACAACTCCTGCATTGACTGCTTTCACACGTCCAACTTGCTCAAAAATGCCAAGAATAATCATATCACTGGTCCATATAATACCATATAAATATGGTCTTATGTGTTTTGTCACCTCTCTCACCTCGGACAAAGAATCTAGGTAAGTATGAACCTATGTTAATGACTTCAGAGAATCTGTTCTGCCAATTCTTTTCACCTTTGAATGTTGATGTTTAATAACACGTAAATATTGGATTTTTAAATATATCTAACTAAGTTAATAGTTTCACTTCCATTTTTGGCAATCTCTTCGCAATAAAAAATAACAACTTCATACCTGGATTTTCTTTTTCTTTAGCCTAACCTATGAGAGACAGTCTTTAAAAAAAGTTTAGAAACAAGAAAGATAATTGTAAGTGAGATTATTTTATTTTTGTGTGTCTTCGAGTGGAGTCCCAGTGTAATGCCCCTTAAAGAAATAACAACCCTTAAATAATTGTCACTTGATTATTTCTATTATCATGCGACACGCTAAAGCGTCTATAGGGGCCATACCGCAACTGGGGAATAGGAGGCAACTTAGAAATTTATTAAAAGAAGGGTGAGAATTTAACTCAGTTCCTTGTATCAAGGAACTTTTCGCCTTATTTGGCAAGGTAAAGTTGGCCACAAATTTTACAAAAGTTATCATTCTTTTTTATGAATTATTTATGCTTTTTTGTTTTGCTGGTCCCAGACAATGACTGTTAATTCACAGCATTAAAAACTAATCTGTTTTCATCAATCAAAGCATTGAGAGAGATTAAAACACAATTTACTGATGTAAATTTGGTTTTGTTGAATAATGCATTATAATGAAAATAAACTAATACACTACGTGATGAAATCCTAAATCATTTTGTTATAAATTCATAATGTAAAGGAAGATCAACAGTGATATTTATGTTAAAATAACATTGAAACCACAATTTCTTCCTACTATGTTCTTTTTCGAAATAAGCTCAGGACGCAGTAACCCATTATGGTTTTATCTCATCTCCACTGAGACTTTATCTCCATGATTAACATTTCCTACAAAAACGTCCGCCGAGCATATATCTCCTGTCTTCCAAATTTCATTTAATGAAATGCTCAAGTGGGTGCAAATATTGTTACTTCAGGGTATTCTGTCCCCATTTTTTCTGTACCATTCAAGCAAATCTTCAACCAGTTCTTGCAGTTTTCAAACCTGCTTTTAACAACAACAAAAAAACCTCAAACATTACATGCCTCACTATGACTGGGAGCAAACTCTCACCCAGTTGGTGGTTTTGAACTGGACAGTCCGCCAGAATAGTGGGGCTCCTTAATAACCTGCTCCAATCTAACTGGCAGTTGGCTGGTCGAGAGAGCATACCAATGAAATGGGTGTACATGTATGTTGAAGGCCAAATAAATTATAACAAATTTGGCGCACCCCACCTAACATCCCACCGCCTCAATCTCTACAACACTACCCTCTCTACAACACTACCCTCTCTACTACACTAGCCATCCCATTACACTGGCCTTTCCATTACACTAGAGTCTCCACTACACTAGCGTGTCCACTACACTAGCCTCTCCACCACACTAGCCTCTCCACTACACTAGCCTCTCCATTACATTAGCCTCTCCACTACACTAGCCTCTCCACCACACTAGCCTCTCCACTACGCTAGCGTCTCCACTACACTAGCGCCTCAACTACACTAGCGTCTCCCTGCACAAGCCCTCTCCAACCACACCTAAGCCTCTAAACTAGCCTCTCCCTGCACCTAGCCTCTCCATCACACTAGCCTCTCCACTACACTAGCGCCAAGACTACACTAACCTCTCCACTACACTACCCTCTCCACCACACTAGCCTCTCAATTACACTAGCGTCTCCACTGCACTAGCCTCTCCACCACACTAGCGTCTCTACTACACAAGCCTCTCAATTACACTAGCGTCTCCACCACACTAACCTCTCCACTACACTAGTGTCTCCACCACACTAGCCTCTACACTACACTAGTGTCTCCACCACACTAGTTTCTCCACCACACTATCGTCTGTACTACACTAGCCTCTCCATTACACTAGCGTCTCCACCACACTAGCCTCTCCACTACACTAGCGTCTCTACCGCACTAGCCTCTCCACCTTACTAGCGTCTCTACTATACTAGCCCCTCCATTACACTAGCCTTTCTATCCATCACACTAGCCTCCCTCTCCAATACACAAGCGTCTCATCACTATACTAGCCTCCCTATCAATCACATTTTAGCCTCCTCCTTCCACCACACTAGCCCCCTCTCCACCACACTAGCCTCCCTCTCCAAAACCCCACACTAGCCTCCTCTCCACCACACTAGCCTCCATCTCCACCACACTAGGCCTCCATCTCCTGTACACTATCCTCCATCTGCATTCACTAGTCTCCCTCTCCACCACACTAAGCCTCGCCCTCCACACACTAGCCTCCCTCTCCTCCACACTAGCCTCCCTCTTTAACCATACTAGCCTCTCTCCCACCACACTATTAGCCTCCCTCTCCACCACACTACTCCCTCTCACCACATCTAGCCTCCCTCTTCACCAAAACTTGCCCTCCTCTTCCACCATATCTAGCCTCCCTTTTCCACCACGACAAGCCTCCCTCTCACCATCTAGCCTCCCTCTCACCACACTGCAGCTTCCCTCTCCACCACACTAGACACCCTCTCCACCAAAACTAGGCCTCCCTCTTTTACTCACTTAGCCTCCCTCTCCACCCACACTAGCCTCCCTCTAATACACATCTAGCCTCCTCTCCACCACACTAGCCTCCCTCTCCACCACCACAATAGCCTCCCTCTCCACCACACTAGCCTCCCTTTCCACCACGCTAGCCTCCCCACTTCACCTCACTAGCCATACCTTTCCACACACTGGACACCCTCCTCCCCCACACTAACCTCCCTCTCCACCCCCACAAAGCCTCCTCTCCAACCACCACAATAGCCTCCCTTTCCACCACACGACCCATTCTTTCCACTACAATAGTGTCTCCAGTATACTAGCCTCTCCGCTACACTAGCCTTTCCGCCACACTAGCCTCTCCGCCACACCAGCCTTTCCGCAACCTACCTCTCCAACACTTACCTCTCCACCACACTAGCCTCTCCGTCACAACCAGCCTCTCCGCCACACTAGCCTCTCCACCACACTAGCCTCTCCACTACACTATCCTCTCCACCACTAGCCTCTCCACTACACTAGCGTCTAGACTACACTAACCTCTCCACTACACTACCCTATCCACCACACTAGCCTCTCCACTACACTAGCGTCTCCACCACACTAGCCTCTCCACTACACTAGTGTCTCCACTACACTAGTCTCTCCACCACACTATCGTCTGTACTACACTAGCCTCTCCATTACACTAGCGTCTCTACCACACTAGCCTCTCCACTACACTAGCGTTTCTACCACACTAGCCTCTCCACTACGCTAGCGTCTCTACTACACTAGCCTCTCCATCATACTAGCGTCTCTACTATACTAGCCCCTTCATTACACTAGCCATTCTATCCATCACACTGGCCTCCCTCTCCAATACACTAGCGTCTCCACTATACTAGCCTCCCTATCAATCACACTAGCCTCCCTCTCCACCACACTAACCTCCATCCCCACCACACTAGCCTCCATCTCCTGCACACTATCCTCCATCTGCATTACACTATCTCCCTCCCACCACCTAGGCCCACCCCTCCCTTTTCATCACACTAGCCTCCCTCTCCACCACACTCGTCTCGGTAGTACCAGTTACCAGTAACCAGTTACCAGCAGATGACTCACTACCAACCGTCTGTGTGAATCACTGACTGTTATTCATGTTGCTGCTGACCATAGCATGTTTTTGAATGCCGTTCACCCGCTAGGCACTGGTGGGTCAGTCTGAGATAGGGAGCAGAGAGAGGCAAAGGTCGGCTGATGTTGCTTCCCATAGCTTTTTTTTTTTTTCCGTTATAAATTAACTTACTAACCACCTTCGTGAGTGTTTTTTACCACCATCTCACGTTTATCGAACCCACAATAACAAATTGGTGACAGCGGTGAGGGGCGGGGGGGGTTTTGGATTTACGATAATTTCTGACATTAGAAGATGTTATGGGGTGCCACAGGTCAGAGGTGAACCGTCTTCTGCCACCTCCAGCTAGCAGCTACCCCTCACCTCACCTCCACCCTGTGTACTCCACCTACAAGCAAGTTGGCAGCCGTCTCAAGCTTCCTGGATTTGTTCGTGTGCTAGTTGCTTCAATCTCCGAGGAGCTGACCCGGATTTTGCACTTAAGCAGTCCAGTAAGCCAGACTGTGAAGTGAGTGCTAGTCACCTGCCTCAGCCTATCATCCAGCCCTGTCTCCTGTCATCCACCTGCTCCTTCATGCTGTGTGCATCGTTACACGTCTTCCAGTCAGCTATTGTCGTGGGTTAAGCCAGCATGACAACCCAGCTTCCTAACCCAGCTGAGAGAGAGAAGTAAGCCACGCAAGTTCCTCTGAAGTATTGTCTCCTATATCGTTTTGTGCTCCCGGTTGGGTGCTAAGAGTGGTCTTCACCATCCCTGTGGCATATGTGGCTTAGTTAAGCCACCTGGAGGCTGTGCATGGTGAGAAGTGTGTGACAGTGAGAGCGCACAGGGCCAGCTTGTTCCGCTGCCCCCACCACCACCACCACCACCGGCAACACCACCCGCCACCCACTCACCCACCTCATCTACCTGTGGGTTTTTTTCCCACCCTTGTACTGGGTCCTAGTACTGTTTTGGCTCACATAATTGGTCATTCGTTCAATTCAATTCATTCAAAGTTTATTGTCTATAAGGATTACAATGTTGAATTTACAGAATTTGGTTATTGTGTGTTTTACATGAGTTAAATAAATGATACAGAGTGACCAACTAGAACGACCTAGCATGGCTAGCATTTCGGCAGACTTAGTTTATTCATATTTTAAAATATCACAAATTATGAGGTAAGTTGGTATTATGGCTAAGTGACTAAATACTAGTTTGTGAGTTTAGCAATGTGAATGCTTTTGTTTTGGCATAGTACATAGTTTTCAGTATTGGAGTATCTCAGGATTCATTATTTAAGATTGAGATTTAATATTTCTGTTATGGTCAAATGGGTGAGTTATTGTAAGTGTGAACCACCAGGTGGTATTCGTGTAGTTTAGTTGTGGGGTGGGTATCAGGGAGATAAGATGTTTTCTAATGGTAGTTTTGAAGGTATGAATGTGTCTGCAGTTCTAGAGTTCTCAGGTAGGGTGTCCAGATTTTAGGGCCTTTGACATACATTGAATTTTTGTAAAGGTTTAGTCGGACACGGGGAATGTCGTAGGGATGTTTGTGTCCTGTGTTATGCCTGTGGGTTCTGTCACAACCTATCAAGAAAGCGTTTTAGGTCAAGATATATTGGAGTTTAAAGTCCTGTAGATGTAAGATTGCACAGTAGTAAGAGTGGATGTACTGAACAGGGATTAAATTTAGATCTATGAAGAGTGGGTGGTGAGTTGCCAGGGAATGGATTAGTGATTATCCTTACTGCAGCTTTTTGTTGGGTTTATCAATTGGGCTTTAGGTGTGATGCTGCAGTTGATCCCCAAGCACAAATAGCATAGGTGAGGTATGGATAAATAAGAGAGTGGTATAGTATGAGAAAGGGCATTTTGCGGCACGTATATCGTATCTTGGGAGAAGATTCCCAACCGTTTGGATACTTTTTTTTTGGTTATGTTGTTTGGATATGGGTGCTGAAATTCAGGTTGTTGTCAAGGTATAGGCCGAGGAATTTGCCCTCAAATGTCTGGTAATTAGAGCGTTGTCGATCTTATGTAATTTGTGCAATACTCCTGCTCTGCTACCAAACATAATATAGTAGTTTTGTCAGTGTTAACGTAAGTTTTTATTGGCCTGTCACATCCAAGTCGATATTTTGATCAAGCTTCCTCGTTTTAACAATGGTGTTGAGTTGGCAAGATTAGGGTGAGAGATGACAAAGTCGGTGTCGTCAGCAAAGAGAATGGGTTTCAGGTGTTGGGATACGTTTTGGAAGATCATTGATGTATATGAGGAAGAGCAGGGGACCAAGGACGACTTCCCTGCAGAACTCCAGTATCAAGTGCCGTGTTGGTTGATGCTGGGGGGGGGGGGCCCGGAATGGGTCATTCTGATACCTATTTAGTAAGGTAAGATTTGAAATAAACAAGCGCATGGCCTCTTATACCGTAATGGTCAAGTTTGTGGAGTAGGATGTCGTGGTCTACTGTATTGTGTCAAAAAGCTTTCTTAGGTCAATAAAAATTCCTAGTGGATATTCCTTATTTTCCCGTGCTGTGTAAAGCAGATCTAGCATTTTTATGATTGCATCATTAGTGCTTTTATTTTTCCTGAATCCAAATTGGCAGGGGTTGAGTATGTTTTGTGTTGTTATAAATGAATATAGTCTCCTGTGCACGAGTTTCTCAAAGATTTTGGATAGCAATGGTAAGTTTGATATTGGCCTATAGTTGTTTAAGTCTGTAGGGTCACCACCTTTATGTATTGGTGTAACCCTTGCCATCTTGAGTAGTTTCGGGAAGGTGCTAGTTTCTAGTGACTTGTTAAAAAAGTAATGAAATAGCATGCGAAAGGATATGGGCCGCTCGCTTGTACAGTAATGGTGGGACATTAGACAGATTCCCTGAGTTGTTTTTAAGTGACTTTATAATCTCAGTGACTTCCGAGGGCTCAGTTGGTGCAAGATAGAAGGAATTTGGGAAATTCCCATCTAGGTAGTCCCCGGCATGGGCATTGGTATGTGGGATTTTATTGGCGAGATTAGATCCTATGGTTGAGAAGAAGTCGTTTATCTTGTTAGCTGTGTCAGTGGGATGTAGTGGTGTTTCATTAGGTTTAGTTAGGACAATATTCTTGTTTTTTTTCAGTTTGTGGGTCCCTAGAATCTGAGAGAGTGTTTTCCAGGTCTTTTTTATATCTCCTCTAGTGTCTGTGAATCTACTGGAGTAGTATAGTTGTTTGGCTTTCTTTATTACTTTGGTGAGAACTGATGAATAGTGTTTAAGAATATCTTTGTGTATTAAGCCCTGTCTATATTGCTTTTCATATTGGTGTTTCTTGTCAATGGATTTCAGAATGGTACTGGTTAGCCATGGGCAACCAAGCCGTTTGTTTGTGATCTGTTTCGTTTTTATAGGACAATGTTTGTTGTATAGTCTAAGTAATTTGTTAAGAAAAATGTCTGTCCAGTCATCAATACCATTGGCCTTGAGAATTCTGTAGGCCAGTCAACAATCTCTAGGTCAGCTGTGAACTTCCTTATTGAGGCCTCGTCATGGAGTCTAAATGAGACTTTGTTGTATTCAAGTGGTGGTTTACTAATGTTTGTCAGGAGGAAGGTAGGGTAGTGGTCTGTAGTGCTATCTGTGATTATCCCTGATTTAAGGGGGGCTAGTATATTGGTCCATATGTGGTCTATTATGGTTGCACTTGTCTCAGTGAGCCTGGTTGGTTTAGTTATTGTTGGTATGAGAAGTGTGTTGTTCATATTGTTGATGAAATCAGTTACAGGCTGATCATCTAGTAAGCCAAGGTTGATGTTGAAGTCTCCAGCTAAGAGAAGGTGGTGCTTATTCATTTGTCTGTTTGTTATTAGTGACTTTAATTTCTCACTGAAATTTGGGATGTTTGTGTGAGGTATCCGGTAAATGGCACCGATTGTTATAGGTGTCTTAAGGTTTTTTACAGTAAAATTAGCAAAAATGTATTCCCCATATTCATCACTAAAGCAAGTGGTGCTAATACAAGATAATTGGTTAGAGTAATAGATTGCAATACCACCCCCAACTTGGTTTGGTCTGCAGTTGTGAATTGCTGTGTATCCTGGTAGAGGGTAGATATCTATTGTGTCCTGCTTAAGCCAGGTCTCAGTAAGAATAATGCAGGAGAAGGGTGTCTTTAGTGATTCAAGGAGTGCCAGGAGGTCATCATAGTGTTTGCTTAAGGACCTGATGTTGTAGTTAAGTACTGATAGACTTTTAGCATTGTTTAGGATAGTGCTGGCTTGTGATGCTGTGTAATAAAGGCAGTTACTTTCCAATAGGTTTTGATTGGGTGTCAGATTATGGAGGTTTAGATCAGGGTCAACGTGATCAATCATCTTCTAGGTTTAAATTATGGTTATTTATATCCTGAGTTGTGTGTTGAGTTCTAGTACTGATATCTGTAGTGGTGGGAAGTTTGGATAAGTATATAGCTAGAGTATTTTGGTCATATAGAGTATAGTCACTACTACACATAATGAAGTTGATGTTGTCTATGTGTTGTGCTGGAATGAACTAAAGTACAACTAGGTATAAACTAGTAATATAAAAATACAAATTTAAAATAGAACAAGACTCTCACTTGTAATTGCACTAAGGTCTAATATAATGACTTTTGTGGAGTCTATGTTTTGAGCTAGAATGAGCTATAGTACAACTAGATTTAATCTAATAATATAAAAATACAAATTAAAAATAGCACCAGTCTCTCACTAGTAATTGCACTATGGTCTAATATAATGAATTTGGTATTGACTATAGTACAACTGAGTTTAATCTAATAATATAAAAAAGGCACAAGAC
>NW_026505468.1:0-18725 GCF_026875155.1 Cherax quadricarinatus
GGGGGGGGGGGGGCCGTTTGTGACATAGTGGAGGACAAAAATTATTTTAATTACTGGTAAAGTATTAGGACGGGGTTTTCCCTTAAAAATTAATCCGCCTTTAAACCCAAAGGGATTTTACCTTTTCCCTTCTTCTTTTTCCCTTCTACTGCTGCTACTTACTTTTTACTACTACTACTATACTAATACTATTTCTACTACTACCCCCAACACCCCCACCACCACCCCAAACCACCCACCCCCCACCACCCCACCACCCCCCACCACCATCCCACCACCACCCCCAAACCCCCAAATAAACCCACCACCACCACCACCACCCATCCCCCCCACCACCACCCACCCCCATCACCACCACCACCCCCCAAATACCCCCCACCACCCCCCACTATCCCCAAACCCCCACCCCCAACCACCAAAACCACCCCCACCACTCCCAAACCACCACCACCCCCACCACCACCCCCACCACCACCCCCACCTCCACCACCCCCAAACACCACCACCACCACACCACCATCACCCCCACCACCCCCAACCCAACCACCCCCCAAACCCCACCACACCACCACCCACCACCCCACCACCACCACCCCCCCACCACCACCACCCCCATCACCCCCAAACCACCATCCCCCCACCCCCACCACCACCCCACCACCACCATCCCCCACCACCCCCAAACCACCATCCCCCACCACCACCCCACCATCACCACCCCCAAAACCACCCCCCCACCATCCCCACCACCCCACCACCACCACCACCCCCCACCCCCCATCACCCCCACCACCACCACCACCACCCCCCACCACCACCATCACCACCACCACCCCCAAACCACCACCACCACCACCCCCCCAACCACCACCACCACCACAACTACCAGACCAACAACTTATGTTCTTTTTTTTAAACCACTAATAAATTTTTGGAATCTTTTACTTGTTGAATTCACGAGGCTGAATTTTTGTTCGTATTGTAATTTAAAGGGAGACAAAAAGTTTTTGGGGTTAAAAAAACACCCTTTTAAATAAACATTGAAATATGAAAAAGTTATGAACACCCAATTTATTTCTAAATTAAACTTGTTGTTTTTTAAAGGGGTTTTTTTGAAATGTTTTAAAGGAAAGTAAATTGTTGAATAATTAACGGGCAAAAACAAGTCTCAATAATTTGCGCTTTTTTTTTTGATATAAAAAAAGGGCAAGGGCAGGGGACATTTTTTACAATAAACTTTCGGGGAAAAAATTTTTCATTTTCCCAATTTGTTTTTTATCAGACCAGTTTTGAATTTATTTTTGCAATGGGGGAAAAAATGTTTTCATACTTACACTCTTTTTAGCAAAATATTGTCATAAAATTTAATGGAAAAAAGGGGATTTAAACCCCATAAATTTGAGTTGGACTTTGAGAGTTGTGAACCCAAAACACAGCAAATTAAACCCCAGAGAGGAAATTTAAAACCTTTAAATGTAAAACAACACCATGGAAAACACCCGACCATTATATATTACAACACAAGTGGGGTTTAAAAAATCAGTATATACAAAAGGATGTAATTACCGGGGAGGACACACAGAAATCTGCGCCCAGTAAATACATCCGCCCGGGAAGACTAGAAACATAGTCCAGCCAGAAGAGAAGAACTCCTCTACCTGGACCACCATGGTGAAGCCAGTTGTTGTTTATTTCGGTCGTCTTTTTAAATGTCATAGATTTTTATGTTCTTATTTGAGCTTTTCTGTATTTTCAGTCATGTAAAAGCGTGATCTCTGTGTTTCTATGTGTAACTTCCTTATTTATTATTTACTGGTGTTATTGTGTTAAACATTGTGATCTTCGCATCACCGGTATTATTATATCTCTGATATAATGCATAACAGGGTTATCGTTGTATTCTTTATATTACTATATAAAAAAGAGTGATATTTGCTTTTCTAATTTTACCAGTTATACTATTGTGACCTCTGGAGCTCTGGTGTTACTGTGTATAAGCGTAACGTTTATATCTCTGGTATTACTGCATATAACCCAGTGATCTTTGTATCTCTGACAGCTCTAGCAAAGGTTTTCTGATAGTCTAGGTAAATACATCTCTTCATCCATTTCTATATTCAATAGTTTCTCCTATATTAATTATAGAACTTATAAGTACAGGATTTTGTAATCAGAAATTCAAATTCTTTACCAGCATTATACTGAATTCTCTTTTCTCCAGCGACTTTAACAAAGTTTTGTTACACCACTTATCAAGGAAGCAACCTTAGTCTAAACCACCTGCAGTGACACTTTTAAAACTCTGTGACCCTTTGCTCCATCTTACATTTGCCTGCACATGTACACTCCTGTAGAGTGTGACTCTCCTTTACTTCACAAAGGTTTCCTCGTCTCTTTCAGTATCCTCACCTCTATCTTCCTACATCAGTTCCTTCCCAAGATCTTGTTTACAGGAATTCGTCCGTCTATCTACTGGATGTCTTGCCTTCCCCACTTTCCGGAGGTCCCAGGCGACCTTGCTGGATTGGAATTATGTCTTTTCTAACTACGGTCGAGACTTTCCTGGTGGAGGAAATACAGGAGACACAGAGAAATTTGTGTCTAGAAATTACACCCACCAAGACAGCCATGAACTTACACCAAGACTCCCGGATATCGTTAGTAAACGAAAATTTTACTCATACTTACGTCGCAATATATATCTTTATTAATATATATACATATTTCAGTTATGTAGCAGAAAAAGCGTTTGTCTGAATGTTGTATTGTGTGTAAATGACTGCCAAATTCTTAATCTAATTGTCAACCTACGTGAAGATATGTTATAAATATTATTTCTTTTGTTACTTGTCTTTTGTGTATGTACAGCACGCGCAGAGCCATAAATGCGCGCGCACGCACGCGCACACACACACGCAAACACACACACACACACACATACACACACACACACACAGTACACGTATCAGTGGTATCTGTTAATTTTGATGGTATCTTACACCCAAAAGGGTTTTTTCGAATTTTTTTTTGAATTTCATTTTCTCTGTGCTCTCCATCTCCTCAGATCAAATTTTTGAGGTTCCCCCTCTCACTTTCACCCCCATCCCAAAATTTCTCAATATCAAAGTCTCCATCTCCTCGGATCAAGTTTTTTGGATTCCCCCTATGGCCATTTTCGAAATTCTTATGATCTCCTCGGATCAAAGTTTTTGGTTCCCCCTTGGGGGGTTCGAATTCTTATGATCTCGAATCAAGTTTTTGGATTCTCCATCTCCTCGGGATCAGTTTTTGGGTACCCCTCCTTTCACCCCAAATTTTCTCGACAATACCCTGTCTCCTTCTCCTCGGATCAAGTTTTTTTGGATCCCCCCTATGGTGTTTTTGAATTTCTCTTGGATTTCAAGTTTTTTTTTGGTATCCCCCTATGGGGAGTTTCGAAATTCTCCATATCCTTAGATCAAGTTTTTTTGGGTACCCCTACTTTCACCCCCATCCCAAAAAATTTCTTTCATATTTCAAAGTCCTCCACTCCTCGGATCACCTCCCACTTTCAACCCCCAAACCCCATAAAATTCTCGACAAATACATTTTTTTGGATCCCACTATGGGGTTATCGATATTCTCATCTCCTCGGATCAAATTTTTGGATTCCGCCTATGGGGTTTTCGAAATTCCCATTCCTGATCATGTTTTTTGGATTCCCCTATGGGGTTTTCGAAATTCATCGGATCAAAGTTTGGATCCCCTCTGGGGGTATGCATTCAAAATAACTCCTCCTATGGGGGCATGCTTACTACAGGTCTAAACATCTTCCCCTTATTATTTTAAAATGAACTAAAAGTTTCCTCTCATTAGTCAAATGAACTAAAGTTTCCTCTCATTTAAAGTCAAATGAACTTTAATAATGCGTTCTAATTCGCGGTCAGTGACGTCACTGTTGACCCTGCACACAGGTTGAGTCAGGTCGGTCCTTTTAGTTCATTCAAGATAATAAGGGAATCATAGTGTGGACGTCACGCGCACACAGGCTGAATCTTGTCTACCCTTTTAGTTAATAAGGGGACACAGTACATCAGAAAGGCACATTTTTTCGTTAATACTCACAATTTCTTTACAACACAAGTCTAGACATTTTTTAACTATTCATCTCAGGTCACTCCCCCACGAAGTAACCTCCTCCCCACCCTCCAAACCCTCACACTCCAACAACACCTCACAATTTTCACTCATAAACCCAAATTTTATCGTTTTAACCTCTTTTTGTTCATTAAAAATTAATAAGGGGACACAGGCTCAGAAAGTCACCACATCGCTTAATCCACTTTAGTTAAATTCACTACTCACAATTTTTACATATTACGAAGTTAATTACGCACTTTTTACTTTAACATCTTTCAAAACCACTCATAAATCATTTGGAATTACTCACAAAAATATCCTTTATACATTTCCAAACAACACTGAAATCCTACAAAACATCATTCGAACACCCCAATCTCCTATGAATACTCCAGAACACCTTCATAAGTCGCTTGCACATCATTTGAACACCTTCATAGTACTCTCATAGATCATTTGTACACCTTCAAAAAAACACCTTTGAAATACTCACATAAACACTTGAACACCTTCAAACCACACCTTTGATAACTCAATACACTTTGAATACTCACATAAACACCCTGAACACCTCTTAAAACACCTTCTGAATAACTCAAAACACCTTTGAAACTTCAAACACCTTGAACACATTCAAAAACACCCTTGAACACCTCAAAACTCTCTTGACACCTTCAAAAAAACACCTTTGAACATTTCCAAAACATATTTGAGTTACTCAATTTACACCACTGACTACTACTAAAACACGCTGAATTCATCAAAACACCCTTCAACACTCAAAACACTTTGAACACTTCAAAACACTCTCATAAACCATTTGAACACAACATCAAACCAATGTGAATAATCCTCAAACACTATTGGATACCTTCAAAAACACTTTGAACATTTCCAAATCAACACTGAAAACACTTCCAAAAAAACACAATTTGAGTACTCCCAATTACACCACTGAATACTACTTTAAAACACCCGCTGGAAATTCAATCAAAACGCCCTTCAACACCTTCAAACACCTTTGAAAAACCTTCAAACACTCTCATAATCATTTGAACACCACTCAAAACTCCTTTGAATAACTCAAAAACACCTTTGAACACATCAAAACACATTTGAACTTTTCAATCAACACTGAAACACTTCCAAAAAAAAACCCCACAAATTTGAGTGTCACTCACCAATTACAACCACTGAATACTAACTAAACACCGCTGATAATTCAATCAAAACCACCCTTAAACACCTTTCAAAACACCTTTTGAACACTTTGAACACCTTCAAAACATCTATAAACCTTTGAACACACTCAAAACACCTTTTGAATAAACTCAAAACACCTTTGAACCCTTCAAAACACCTGAACACCCTTGATCACCTTCAAAAAAAACAATATTTGAACACACTCAAAACACTTTGAACATTCCAAAAAACCCATTTGAGTACTCCCAATTACACACGAATACTACTAAAACACGCTAATTCAATCAAACACCCTTCAACACCTTCAAAACACCTTTGACACCTTTGAACATTCCAAAACACTATTTGAGTACTCCCAATTACACACTGATTACTACTAAACCACCGCCTGAATTCAATAAATCACCCTTCAACACCTTCAAACACCTGAACAATAAAAAACACCCTTCAACCCCTTCAAACCCACCTTTGAACACCCTTCAAAACACATTTGAACACATTCAAAAACACTCTCATTATCATTTGAAACACCACTCAAAAACACTTGAATAAACCTTCAAACACCTTTGAACACATTCAAAAACCTGAACACCTTTGATCACTTCAAAAAATACAACATTTGAACACACTCCAAAACACTTTGAACACCTTTGAAACATTCCAAACAACACTGTAACACTTCAAAAACCACCATTTGAGATACTACCCAAATACACCACTGAATACTAAAACACACTGAATACACCTCAAAACACTCCAAAATCACCATAAACTTAGATCAAACACCCACACCCACATCTCCCACAACCCACTACACACACAATTTTTTCTCGTTTTAATCTCATTTCATTAGAAAGTCATCACCCACCCCCATTTTTTTTCTCGTTTTAAACCCTTTTACTTCAATTAAACGTTAATAAGGGGGCACACTACATCAGAAAAGTCACAAAAACAACCACTTATAACGTCTTTTCCCGGTATCTCTAGTTCGACACACACCCACATCCCACAACACCCACATCCCCACATCCACCACACTCACACACACACATACACAAACATCCCTAACCTAGCTTAACCTACCTAATTATTCCTAACACTAACCTAACCTAACTAAACCTAACCTAACCTAACTTAATCCTACCTAGCCTAACTATCCAAACCTAACCTTACCTAACTTTCCTAACCCTAACCTAGCCTAACCTTAACCTAACTTAACCTAACCTAACCGAACCTAACCGACCTACCTAACCTAACCTTACCTAACATAACCTAACCTAGCCTAACCTAATCCTAACCTAACTTAACCTAAACCCAAACTAACCTAACCTAAGCCTAGCCTAACCTAACTTAACCTAATAACCTACCTAACTACCTAACCTAAACCTAACCTAACCTATCTTAACCTTACCTAACCTAACCTAAGCGACCTATCGACCTAACCTAAACTATATTGGAACCACCCCTAAAACACTATTTGAGTACTCCAGAATTACTTTGAACGACCTCCATTTTTGGATATTTCCAATTAGTTTTTGTAAACTTTTTCGTAAAATCGAAACATTATTTTCTTGTTGGTAAACAACTCAATGGTTGAAATATTTACTCGATTTCCGAATAGAAGAACTTCCTCGCTCTGAGGACTCATTGTGGTCACCAAACACATGGAGTATTGCGGTTCACACCCAAGGGTAGAACATAACACTGCGTCAACTCTGGACAGACAGGCGCCATGAATGCGGGTTAACATCCAAGTAGAAAATCATCTCTTTTCCAGACCAAACTGTCTCTCTAACCTAACAGAACCTAACTAACCTAATTATACCTAACGTTCCTCACCTAACGACCTATACCTAACTCCATCAATCACCTCTATCCTATCCTAACCTAACCTAACCCAACCTTAATCCATCAAAACACCTCTATCCTAACCTAACCTAATCCATCAAACACTCGAATACTACCTAAACCTTAACTAACCTAACCTTACGAACCTACCGAACCTAACCTAACCTAACCTAACCTATCCTAACCTGTTCCTAACCGAACCTAACCTATCCTATACTAAAACCTAACCTAACCTAACTAAACTTATCTAAGCTTAACCGAACCTAACTATCCTAACCTAACCTAACCTAACACTAACCTTAAAATAACGAACCTAACCTACTTATCCTAATTAATCTAACCTTTCCTAACTTATTTCCAAACCTAACCTAATTATCCTAACCTAACTAACTTTAAAATAACCTAACATAACTTATCTAACCTACTCACTTTTTTGAACCCTTCAAAACACTATCATACTCATTGATGACCCCTTTTCTCAATATCTCTCATCCACCCTTTATCATCATCACACAGAACAACCCCAAGATTACTTCGAACCACTCTCATAAAGCTTTGAGTACTCACATAAACACTTTTGAACATTTCCAATTCAACACTGAAGCACTTCCAAAAATATCATTTTGATACTCCCAAATAAGATTTGGACAGCTCTAATTTATTACACTTAACACATTTCAATAAATTAATCTCATCCCTGATACTCCCCCCTCGTTCTCCAGGACTTTACACATTAGACTAAAAAACTAAAGCATACATTTTGACATGAGTCATCCATATTCTAACACACTGATATACTTTGATACCAACTCTGATCACCATGATTTCTTCAAAATTTGCTCTGACATCATTTGAACACCTTCAAAAAAAACACCATCAAACACCTCGAATACTCCCAAAAAACACTATGATTATACCAAATCACCACTGAATACTAACCTATCTCGTCCAAAATCACCAGAAACTAAGTTTAACATACCATAAACATCCTTTTTATAGAACTCCCTCAACATCACTATAACCAAGAAACTCCCTCCCCATTTTGCGCATGAAAAAAAAAAAAACATGTACCACAAACCTAATACGCAAAACTTAGTACATGTTAACCACCACTGAAAACATATCATGTACAACACACATAATATAAGACAATCACAAACTACAATTCACCCATGTTCACTTACCTTCAAAATCACTAATAGCACAGATAACAAATCATTTTTTTTAAACATTTCACACAACACAAAAAAAATAATCATATTTGACAATATATAAGCGCACTCACCTCACTACCACCATCACTCGATGTCTCACATCACAGGACCGACGTGCTCAACCTCCAGTGACGTCACACCCCCATTGTGTTACTTGGTGGTTGGTTACTAACACCTAAACCCCCCACCCCCCCCCCCCCCCCCCCCCCCCCCCCCCCCATCCTTGTTTCAACCTGTTGTACACATACATTTATCTTTGAAACACTATATCCAAGACGTTTAACAGATTTTATGATCCCCAACATCTAGATCACAGATAACAAATTTTTATAATTATTCACACAAAAAACACGATCACCAAATTCATATCATTTTACCGTCATCTATCAACTAATCACAAGATCACAAAAATCTAAGATCATGCATCTCAAAAAACTACTATGATCACTGAAAACACTTATTTTTTAAATCATTCGCACGCAAAAATAAGACATACACCAAAAATCCACAACCTTCCACCAACATCTATAAATAACATGAGCATATAACATATCACTATCTCAAAAAAATTATACACAGGACTCCCACATATTATACATTTCAATTGCAAATTTAAGACATGAGACATACCACACCTATATCTAAGAATTTCACCTCCAACTAGACATACACATCACCTTAAAACTTCCTTTTTCCGTATTATCTCTAGAGCTGTTTTAAACCACGACGGATCCATCCCGACGTGGAGCCAAGAGGAAACCATCACCACTCAACAACACCTACTACACTTCTGGGATCCTACGACGTGGTGGATCTCGTTCCGGGGTTTAAAACAACTTAGGAGATTACGGGAATAAGGAAGTTTAAGGCGTGCAGGTGTATGGTCTTAGTGGAGGTGAATGTCTTAGGATTTGGTGTGTATGTCTCATGTCTTAATTTTGCAATTGAAATGTTTAATATGTGGGTGTCTGTGTATTATTTTTTTTTGTGATTGAGTTGAATGTATGTTATAGTGCTCATGTTATGGTATTAGATGTTGGTGGAGTAAGTGTGTGGTATTTTTGTGTATGCTTTTTTTTGTGCGTATTAGTTTAAAAAATAACGTGTTTTCAGTGATCATAGTAGTTGTGAGATGCATGATGCTTTTAGATTTTTTTGGTGTTCTGGTAATGATTTGTGTTGATAGATGACGGTTAAACATGAGATGGGACTTGGTGTGATCGTGATTTTGTGTGAATAATTATAAAAATGTGTGGTTCTGTGATCTTGATTGTTGGGGATCGTTTAAAATCTTGGTAATGTCTTGGATAAGTGGTCTTTGATAATGTAGGGCACTCCAGGTTTGAAAACATGGAGGGGTTAGTTGTGATGTTACCAACACCAAGGTAACACAATGGGAGTGATGACCGTCACTGGAGGTGAGCTCGTCGGTCTGTGCAGTGAGACATCGTGTGTTGGTGCTGGGCTTCGTGAGGGTAGAGTGCGCCTTAGATATGTCAATATGATTTGGTGTTTTTGGGTCGTGTGTGAAAATGTTTATAAAATGATTGTTTTCTGTGATATTAGTGATTTTGAGGTAAGTGAACATGGGTGATTGTAGTTGTGTGATTGTCTTATATGTTGTGTGTGTACAAGATATGTTTTCAGTTGAGTGAGATATGTTATAAGTGTTTGCGTATTAGGTTTGTGTTCATGTTTTTTTTTTTTTCTTGCGCAAATGGGGAGGAGTTCTTGGTTTATTGTGATATTTGAGGGGATTTCTATAAAAAGGATGTTAGATGGTGATGTTAAACTTAGGTTCTGGTGATTGTGACGGTGATTGGTATGTATTTCAGTGGTGTTTTGGTAGTAATCGTAGTGTTTTTTGGGAGGTATTCGGAGTGTTTGTGGTGTTTTTTTGACGTTGTTCAAATGATGTGCAGAGCATTTTTTGAAGATAGATCAGTGTGATTCAGAGTTTGAGTTTTCATGTTTAGTCGTGTGTTAGATATGGTAATGACTCATGGTTTTCATAGTGTATGAGTTAGGTTTTTTTTGTGCATAATGTTGTGAAGTCTGGAGAACGAAGGGGGGAGTTTGGGGGGATGAGATTGGAATTTAAATGAAATGTGTAAGGGTAGATAAAATAGAGCTTGTCAAATCTTTTTGGGAGTAATCAAAATGATATTGGGAAGTGCTTCAGTGTTGTTTGAAATGTTCAAAAGTGTTTATGTGAGTCTCAAATGCTTTATTGAGGAGTGTTCGGAAGTAATCTTGGGGTTGTTCTGTAGTGAGATGATAAAGGTTGTGGATGGAGAGATATTGAGGAAAATGGGGTCTCAATTGAGGTATGAGAGTGTTTTGAAGGTGTTCCAAAGTAAAGTGAGTAGGTTTTAGGATAAGTTTAGGTTAGGTTTATTTTAGGTTAGGTTATGTTAGGATAGTTAGGTTAGGTTAGGATAAGTTAGGATAGTTATATTAGATTAGGATTAAGTTAGGTTAGGTTCGTTATTTTAGGTTAGGTTAGGTTAGGGTTTAGGTCCTAGATTAAGTTAGGTTAGGTAAGCTTAGGTTAAGATAGGTTAGGTAAGGTTAGGTTAGGTTAGGTAGGTTAGGTTAGGTTAGGACAGGTTCGGTTAGGTTAGGATAGGTTAGGTTAGGTTCGGTAGGTTAGGTAAGGTTAGGTTGGTTAAGGTAGGTAGTATTCGAGGTGTTTGATGGAGTTAGGTTAGGTTAGGATAGAGGTGTTTGATGGAGTTAGGTTGGGTTAGGTTAGGTTAGGTTAGGATAGAGGTGATTGATGGAGTTAGGTTAGGTTCGGTTAGGTGAGGTTAGGTTAGGTTAGGAATTAGGTTAAGGGTAGGTTTGGTTAGGTTAGGATTGGACAGTTGGTCTGGTAAGGAGATGATTTTCTTACCTTGATGTTACCCGCATTTCATGGCGCCTGTCTGTCCTGAGTTGACGCAGGTGTTATGTTCTACCTTGGGTGTGAACCGCATTACGCCATGTGTTGGGGTGACCCACAATGAGTCTCTCAGAGCGAGGATAGTGCTTCTATTCGGAAATCGAGTAAATATTTCTACCATTGAGTGTGTTTTACCAACAAGAAAATAATGTTCGGTTTTACGATAAAGTTTTCAAAACTCAGTTTGGAAATATCCAAAATTGGAAGTCGTTCAAAGTTATTTCTGGAGTACTCAAATAGTGTTTTGGGGGTGTTCCAATATATTTTAGGTTAGGTTAGGATAGGTTCGGCTAGGTTAGGTTAGGTAAGGTTAAGATAGGTTAGGTTAGGGTTTGGTTACGGGATAGGTTAGCGTTAGGTTAGGTTTGGTTAAGTTAGGTTAGGCTTGGCTAGGTTAGGTTAGGTTGGGTTAAGGTCTAAAGGTTAGGTTTAGGTGAGGTTTGCTCGTTAGGTTATGTTAGGTAAGGTTAGGTTAGGTAGGTTCGGTTAGGTTAGGTTAGGTTAGGTTAAGTTAGGTTAGGTTAGGCTAGGTAGGTTAGGATAAAGTGAGGTAAGGTTAGGTTAGTTTAGGTTAGGCTAGGTAGGATAAGTTAGGTTAGGTTAGGTTAGGTTAGGTTTGGTATTTTTGGTTAGGATAAGTTAGGTTAGGGTAGGCTAGGTTAGGGATGTGTGTGTATGTTGGTTGTGTGTGTGGGTGTGGGAAGTGGGTGTTGTGGATGTGGGTGTCGTTGTCGAACTAGAGATACGGAAAGACGTTATATAGTGGGTTGATTTTGTGACTTGTTCTGATTGTAGGTGTGACCCCCTATTAACTTTTTGAAGTAAAAGGGTTAAAACGAGAAAAAAAATGGGGGGGTGTGGGTGTTGTGACTTTCTAAGGTAATTAGATTATATCGGGAAAAAAATTGTGGGTGTTGTGTGGGTTGTGGGTGTTGTGGGCTGTGGGTGTTGATCTAGTTTTGGTGATTTTGTGGTGTTTTGAGTGTATGCAGTGGTGTTTTAGTATTTCAGTGGTGTATGAGGGAGTACTCAATTGCGTGTGTTTTTGGAAAGTGTGTCAGTGTTGTTTGGAATATGTTCATATGTGTTCAAAGGTGTTTTGAGTGTGTTCAAAATGTTGTTTTTTTGAAGTGATCAAGGGGTTCACGGTGTTTTGATGTGTTTCAAAGGTGTTTTGAGGTTATTCATAGGTTGTTTTGAGTGTGTTCAAATGATTATGAGGTGTTTTGAATGGTTCAACTGTGTTTTGAAGGTGTTCAGGTGTTTTGAGGTGTTGAAGGGTGGATTTGAGTGTGGTTCAAGGGTGTTTGAAGGTTGTTGATGGGGTGTTTTGATGAATTCGGCGGTGTTTTAGTAGTTGTATATCAGTGGTGTAATTGGAGTACTCAAAATAGTGTTTTGGAACTGTTATGTTCAAAGGTGTTCAAAGGAGTTTGAAGTGTTTGTTGAAGGGTGTTTTGATTGAATTCAGCGGTGTTTTTTGTTTAGTAGTATTCAGAGGGTGTATTTGGATGTACCATGTGTGTTTTTTGGGAAGTGTTCATAGGGTGTTTTGAGTGTGTTTCAAACTATTGTTTTTTTGAAGGTGATCAAGGGTGTTATTCAAGGGTGATTTTGAAGGTGTTAAAGGTGTTTTGAGGTTATTCTAAGGTGTTTTGAGTGTGCTTCAAATGGTTGATGAGAGTGTTGGAGGTGTTCAAAGGTGATTCAAAAGTGTTTTGAAGGTGATTGAAGGGGTGTTTTGATGAATTCAGCGGTTTGTTTTAGTAGTATTCTGTGGTGTAATGGAGTAAAGTACTCCAAAGTGTGTTTTTATTTTTGGAAGTGTTTCAGTGTTGATTGGTATTGTTACAAAGGTGTTTTCGAAGGTGTTCAAAGGTGTTTTTGGAGGTTATTCAAAGGTGTTTTGTGTGTTTTGTTCAAATGATATATGAGAGTGGTTTTGAGGTGTTCAAGTGTTTTGAGGTGGTTGAAGGGACGTTTTTTACCCGTTTTGATTGAATTCAGCGGTGTTTTAGTAGTATTAAGTGGGTATTGGGGGGAGTACTCAAATTGGTTTTTTTGAAGTGGTTCAGTGTGTTTGGATATGTTTCAAAGGTGTTTTTGGAAGGTATTCAAAGGTGTTTTGAGGTTATTCAAAGGTGTTTTTTTGGTGGTGTTTCAAATGGTTATGAGAGTGTTTTGAAGGTTGTTCAAAGGTTGTTTTGGTAGGTGTTGAAGGGTGTTGTTTTGATTGAATTCAGCGGTGTTTAGTAGTATTCAGTGGTGAAATTTGGGAGTACTCAATTGTGTTTTGGGAATGTACAAAAGGTGTTTTTTTGAAGGTGTTAAGAGTGTTTTGAATGTCTCCAGTGTGTTTTGAAGGTGTTCAAGGGTGGCTTTTGGTAGGTGTTCAAGTGTTTTTGAGGTTATCAAGGTGTTTTTGAAGGTGTTCAAGGGTGTTTATGTGAGTATTCAAAGGTGTTTTGAGGTTATTCAAAGGTGTATTTGCAAGGTGTTCAAGGGATGTTTATGTGAGTATTCATAAGTGTTTTTTGAAGGTGTACAAATGATTTTTGAGAGTACTTATGAAGGTGTTCAAAGGATGTGCAAGCAGTACTTATGAAGGTGTTCTGGGAGTTTTTCAGAGGTGATTTGGGGGTGGTTCGAATGATGATTTGGAGTATTTCAGTGAGTTGTTTGGAAATGTATAAAGGTATTTTGGGGTGAGTATTAAATGATTTATGAGAGTTTGGAAAGATGTTCAAAGTAAAAAGTGCCGTTTTAACTTCGTATTATGTAAAATTGTGAGTAGTGAATTTACGAAAGTGGATGTAAGCGATGTGGGTGACTTTCTGATGCACTGTGTCCCGCTTATTAATTTTAATTGACCTAAAATGGGTTAAAACGAGTAAATTGAGGTTTATGAGTGAAAATTGTGAGGTGTTGGTTGGGAGTGTGGAGGGTTTGGGAGGGTGGGGAGGAGGTTACTTCGTGGGGGGAGTGACCTGAGATGAAATAGTTAAAAAATGTCTAGACTTGTGTTGTAAAGAAGTTGAGTAGTATTAACGAAAAAATGTGCCTTTCTGATCGTACTGTGTCCCCCTTATTCAATAAAAGGGTAGACAAGATTCAGCCTGTGTGCGCGTGACGTCACTATTTGTTCCCTAATTATCTTTTGAATGAACTAAAAGGGACCGACCTGATTCAACCTGTGTGCTGGGTCATCACCGTGGACGTCACTGACCGCCGAGGTAACGCTTTTTTTAGTTCATTTGACTTAATGAGAGGAAACTTTAGTTCATTTGACTTAAGGAGCGGAAACTTTTAGGTCATTTTAAATTAATAAGGGGAAGAATGTTAGACCTGTATTAAGCATTGCCCCCATAGGAGGAAGTCTATATTGAATGCATAACCCCCAGAGGGGGGATTCCAAAAACTTTTGATCCGAGGGTATTTCCGAAAAACCCATAGGGGGGAATCAAAAAAACTTGATCCAAGGAGATGCGAGAATTTCGAAACACCATAGGGAGGAATCAAAAAATTTCGATCGAGGAGATGGAGAATTTCGATAAACCCCATTGGGGGGATCCAAAAATTGTATTGTCGAGAAATTTTTTGGGCGGTTGGGGGGGAAAGTGGGGAGGGTGATCCGGAGGAAGTGGAGACTTTGATATTGAGAAATTTTTTGGGGGTGGGGGGTGAAGGAGGAGTACCAAAAAAAACTTGATCTAAGAGATGGTGAATTTCGAAACCCCATAGGGGGGAATCCATAAAAAAAACTTGATCCAAGGAGTGTTTCAAAAACCCATAGGGGGGATCCAAAAAAAACTTGATCCGAGGAGATGGGTCAGGGTATTGTCGAGAAATTTGGGAGGTGAAAGAGGGGTACCCAAAACTTGATCCGTGGAGCTGGAGAAAATCCAAAATACTTGATTCGAGATCATAAGAATTGAAACCCCATAGGGGGGGAATCCAAAAACTTTGATCCGATGGCATCTCATAAGAATTTCGAAAATCCCATAGGGGAATCAAAAAAACTTGATCGAGGAGGATGGAGACTTTGAATATTTGAGAAATTTTTGGATGGGGGTGAAAGTGAGAGGGGGAACTCAAAAATTTGGATTGAGGAGATGGAGGAGCACAAGAATAATGAAATTCAAAAAAAAATTCGAAAGAAATCGGAAAAAATCGAGGCGCGGGGGGCGATCCGGATGACCGCTGCCAGAAGGCGCAGCCAAATAGCGCGGTTCTAGGGGGTCGGAAGGAGGGCGCGGGGCGGGCGGCGGGCGGATGCGCGGGGCGGGCGCGCGGGGCGGGGCGCGCGGGGGGCGCGCGCGCGGGCGCGCGGCGCGACGGCGGGGTACGCGAAGGAGGGTCGCGAAGGGGGGGGGGTCGTGGGTGGGGGTATTGGTTGGTTAGGGGTGTCATGGTTGTAGGTAGTCTCGAGGGGCGAGTATTGGTCAAACCGGAAGTAACACCTAGTTGTGAAAAGGTGACCCTCAGCCGTGGGTCATAGCCGGATTACACCGCCCTGTAGAAGGCCTAAAACCGGAAACACGCCTGTCGGAAGCCTTTTCCGGATACACCGGCCCTGTAGAAGGCACTTTCCGGATACACTCCCCTGTAGAAGGCCCTTCTTAAACGGATACACCCCCTGCTAGAAATTATGATACTTATATATATATAATATTTATATAATATATATCATATTTTTATATTATATATAATATATCTATATATATTTTATATATATTATATATAATATATATTATTTATATATATATTTATTTATAGTTCAGTTACGTAGCAGGAAAAGCGTTTGTATGAATGTTGTATTGTGTAAATTGGACTGCCAAATCTTATCTATTTGTCAACCTACGTGAAGATTATGTTATAAATTTATTTCTTTTTTTGCTTGTCTTTTGTGTTGTACGCACGCGCAGACCCTTTAATGCGCGCGCACGCACGCGCACACCCACACGCAAACACACCCCACACCCCAAAAACATACACACACAACCACACACACATACCAAGCACCACACACACATAACACACCCCAAACATACACACCAACACCAACATAAAAACACACCACACACACATCACAACACACACACACACACACACACACCAGTACGCGTTCGTGGTATCTGTTAATTTTGATGGTTTTATTCCCCCTAAAGTAAGCCCTTTTCTCTCTCTCCTTCCTCTCTCTCTCTCTCTCCTCTCTCTCTCTCTCACACACACACACCCAACACACACATATTCAAACCTAGTGTAATCCATGGCCTAGGCAAAATGGAAACACAACCACAAAAACCACCACACACAACACCCCAAATACCTACACATCAAAACCACACACACACACACACACACACACACAACCACACCCACAATACACACACAATCAGTCCGGGAGCTATGACCGTCCCAAACACAAATTGGCGAGTACACCACACACATTTTGGAGAAAAAGGGAAAAAGAGGGAAAGGGGGGGGGGGGGCAATAATTAAGGATAATACTATAGACAAATAAGAAAAAACAAAAGAGTGGCAACTCTAAAGTATTTGTTGTGCATTGTGATCCAAAATGAAAGTGAATTTTTGAATACAAAATCCGCCAAGATGATGGGTGTTGTGGTGTTTTAGCGTAAAACTGAGTGTTGTGGATGTTTCTGTGTAACACGTGAATGTTGTGGGTGTTTTTTTAGCGTAACATGTGAATGTTGTGGATGTTTTAGCGAACACTGTGAATGTTGTGGATGTTTCTAGTGTAACACGTGAAGTTGTGGTGTTTTCTAGGTAACACGTGAATGTTTGGGATGTTTCTAGCGAACACTGTGAATGTTGGTGTTTTTAGCGTAACACTGTGAATGTTTTGGATGTTTCTAGTGTAACACTGTGAATGTTGTGGATGGTTTTTAGCGTAAAACTGAATGTTGTGGATGTTTCTAGCGTAACACTGAAATGTTGTGGATGTTTCTAGTGTAACACTGTGAAAGTTGTGGATGTTTCTACGTAACACTGTGAATGTGTTTGGGTGTTTCTAGCGTAACATGAAAGTTGTGGAGTTTCTAGCGTACACTGTGGAAGTTGTGGATGTTTCTAGCGTAGCACTGTGAATGTTGTGGATGTTTCTAGCGTAACACTGTGAATGTTGTGGATATTTCTTGCGTAACAATGTGAATGTTGTGAATGTTTCTAGCGTAACACTGTGAATGTTGTGGATACTTCCAGCGGAACACTGTGAATGTTGTGGATGTTTCTAGCGTAAAACTGTGATGTTTTTGGATGTTTCTAGCGTAACACTGAGGATGTTGTGGATGTTTCTAGTGTAACACTGTGAGTGTTGTGGATGTTCCTAGCGTAACACTGTGGATGTTGTGGATGTTTCTAGTGTAACACTGTGAATGTTGTGGATGTTCCTAGCGTATCACTGTGGATGTTGTGGATGTTTCTAGTGTAACACTGTGAATGTTGTGGATGTTTCTAGCGTAAGACTGTGAATGTTGTGGATGTTTCTAGCGTAACACTGTGGATGTTGTGGATGTTTCTAGTGTAACACTGTGGATGTTGTGGATGTTTCTGGTGTAACACTGTGAATGTTGTGGATGTTTCTAACGTAACACTGTGAGTGCTGTGGACGTTCCTAGCGTAGCACTGTGAATGTTGTGGATACTTCCAGCGGAACACTGTGGATGTTGTGGATGTTTCTAGTGTAACACTGTGGATGTTGTGGATGTTTCTAGTGTAACACTGTGAATGTTGTGGTGTTTCCTAACGTAACACTGTGAGTGCTGTGGACGGTTCTAGCGTAGCACTGTGAATGTTGTGGATACTTCCAGCGGAATACTGTGAATGTTGTGGATGTTTCTAGCGGAACACTGTGAATGTTGTGGATGTTTCTAGCAGAACACTGTGGATGTTGTGGATGTTTCTAGCGTAACACTGTGGATGTTGTGAATGTTTGTAGTGGAACACTGTGGATGTTTCTAGCGGAACACTGTGGATGTTATGGATGTTTCTAGAGTAACACTGTGGATCTTGTGGATGTTTGTAGTGGAACACTGTGGATGCTGCGGATGTTTGTAGTGGAACACTGTGGATGTTGTGGATGTTTGTAGTGGAACACGTGGATTTTCTAGCGTAACAATGTGGATGTTTGGATGTTTCTAGAGTTAATATGTGGATGTTGTGGAGGGTTTGTAGTGGAACAATGTGGATGTTTTGGATGTTTTGTAGTGGAACACTGTGGATTGTTGTGGATGTTTGTATGGAAACTGGGATATTGTGGATGTTTGTAGTGAAAAAACTGTGGAACTTTCACACGGGAATTAATTTACAAAAATTTTTTCCTGGTTACCGTACCGAGCGTTGAAATTTAAATCCCCTTGGGAAAATTCAAAAAG
>NW_026505469.1:0-20585 GCF_026875155.1 Cherax quadricarinatus
AAAAAAAAAATATGTTAAAATTATGTTTTACTGCATATTTCGACGAGTTGGAGCATTTAGAACACATTTCAGACAAACCTGACTTGTTAGCTAAAATACATGGATTTTCACATTTGAGATATGTATTGACACAATTTTACTCAAAAATGTCATATTTAAGTTACTTTCAGCATCAAATACAATTCCATCAGTAATTCTGATAAAAATGTTTGAAAATCCATGAATTTTACCTAAAAAATCAGGTTTCTCTGAAAAGTGTTGTAAATGCTCCAAATCGTCCAAAATATGCAGTTAAACATCATTTTGCCATATTTTTCAATTTTTTCAATGCATCAGGTGTCTTTAAAAAATAAATGAAATATTCAAAATTATTTTTGAATTTCTTCGAAATTTTATGGGCTTCTTCGAAAATATGTAATATACTTTCAAATGTTGAAAAATGCCTGAAAATATCAATTCCATCAGAACATATTTTTTAAAAATTATTTAAGCATTGAAAAAATCGAAAAATATGGTTAAATGGTTTTCATTGCATATTTCGACGATTTGGAGCATTTAGAACACTTTTCAGACAAACCTGATTTTTTAGCTAAAATTCATGGATTTTCAATTTTTTTTTATCAGAATTACTGATATAATTGAAATTTTCGAGCATTTTCAACATTTTAAAGTATATTACATATTTTTCAAAAAGCCCATAAAATTTCGAAGAAATTCAAAAATTATTTTGAATATTTCATATATTTTTTAAAAATACCTGAAGCATTGAAAAAATCGAAAAATATGGTAAAATGATGTTTTATTGCATATTCCGACGATTTAGAGCATTTAGAGCACTTTTCAGACAAACCTGATTTTTTAGGTAAAATTCATGGATTTTCAAAGTTTTTTATCAGAATTACTGATATAATTGAATTTTATTGTGAAAGTAACTTAGATATGACATTTTTGTGTTGCATTGTGTCAATACAATGCAATACATGTGTGAAAATCCATGTATTTTAGCTAAAAAATCAGGTTTGTGTGAAGAGTGTTCTAAAAGCTCCATATCGTCGAAATATGCAGTAAAACATCATTTTACCATATTTTTCGATTTTTTCAATGCTTCAGGTGTTTTTAAAAAATATATGAAATATTCAAAATTGTTTTTTAATTTCTTTGAAATTTTATGGGCTTTTTGGAAAATACATAATATACTTTAAATGTTAGAAATGCTCGAAAATTTCAATTCCATCAATAATTCTGATAAAAAACTTTGAAAATCCATGAATCTTAGCTAAAAAATCAGGTTTGTCTGAAAAGTGTTCTAAATGATCCAAATTGACGAAATATGCAGTGAAAATCTTTTAACCATATTTTTCGATTTTTTCAATGCTTCAGTTATTTTTAAAAAATATATATTGATGTAATTGATATTTTCGAGCATTTTTCAACATTTAAAGTATATTACATATTTTTCAAAAAGACCATAAAATTTAGAACAAAAATTTTCATTTCTTATATTTTTAAAAATACCTGAAGTATTTAAAAAAATAGAAAAATATGGTAAAACGATGTTTTACTGCATATTTCGATGATTTAGAGTATTTAGAACACTTTTCAGACAAACCTGATTTTTTAGCTAAAATTCATGGATTTTCAAACTTTTTGATCAGAATTACTGCTCAAATTGAATTTTATGCTGAAGGTAACTTAAATATGAGATTTTTGTGTAATATTGTGTTAATACATATTTCAAGTGTGAAAATCCATGTATTTTAGCTAAAAAATCAGGTTTGTCTGAAAAGTGTTCTAAATGCTAAAAATCGTCGAAATATGCAGTAAAAATCATTAACCACATTTTTCGATTTTTTCAAAGCTTCAGGTATTTTTAAAAAATATACGCTGATGGAATTGATATTTTCGAGTATTTTTCAAGATTTGAAAGTATATAACATATTTTTCAAAAAACCTATAAAATTTCGAAGAAATTCAAAAGTAATTTTGAATATTTCATATATTTTTCTAAAAATACCTGAAGCATTGAAAAAATCGAAAGATATAGTAAAATAATGTTTTACTGCATATTTCGACGATTTAGAACATTTAGAACACTTCTCAGACAAACCTAATTTTTTAGCTAAAATTAATGGATTTTCAAACTTTTTTATCAGAATTACTGATGGAATTGAATTTTATGCTGAATGTAACTTAAATATGAAATTTTTGTGTAATATTGTGTCAATACATATTTCAAGTGTGAAAATCCATGTATTTTAGCTAAAATATCAGGTTTGTCTGAAAAGTGTTCTAAATGCTCTAAATCGTCGAAATATTCAGTAAAACATCATTTTACCATATTTTTCGATTTTTTCAATGCTTCATGTATTTTTAAAAAATATATGAAATATTCAAAATTATTTTTGAGTTTCTTCGAAATTTTATTGGCCTTTTGGAAAATATACAATATACTTTAAAATGTTGGAAAATGCTCGAAAATTTCAATTCAATCAGTATATATTTTTTAAAAGTACTTGAAGCATTGAAAAAATCGAAAAATATTGTAAAATTATTTTTATTGCATATTTCGTCGATTTGGAACCTTTAGAACACTTTTCAAACAAACCTGATTTTTTAGCTAAAATTCATGGATTTTCAAACTTTTTTATCAGAATTACTGATGGAATTGAAATTTTCGAGCATTTTCAACATTTTAAAGTATATTACATATTTTTCAAAAAGCCTATAAAATTTCGGAGAAATTCAAAAATAATTTTTAATATTTCATATATTTTTTAAAAACACCTGAAGCATTGAAAAAAATCGAAAAATATGGTAAAATGATGTTTTACTGCATATTTCGATGATTTGGAGCATTTAGAACACTTTTCAGACAAACGTGATTTTTTAGCTAAAATTCATAGATTTTCAAACTTTTTGATCAGAATTACTGATGCAATTGAATTTTATGCTGAAAGTAACTTAAATATGAGATTTTTGTTTAATATTGTGTCAATACATATTTCAAGTGTGAAAATACATGTATTTTAGCTAAAAAATCTGGTTTATCTGAAAAGTGTTCTAAATGCTCCAAATCATCGAAATATGCAGTAAAAATAATTTTACCATATTTTTCGATTTTTTTAAAGCTTCAGGCATTTTTTTAAAATATACACTGATGGAACTGATATTTTCGAACATTTTTCAAGATTTGAAAGTATATTACATATATACTTTCATATATTACATATATTTTTTAAAAATACCTGAAGCATTGAAAAAATCGAAAAATATGGTAAAATGATGTTTTACTGCATATTTCGACTATTTAGAGCATTTAGAACACTTTTCAGACAAATCTGATTTTTTAGCTAAAATTCATGGATTTTCAAACTTTTTTATCAGAATTACTGATGGAACTGAATTTTATGCTGAAAGTAACTTAAATATGAGATTTTTGTGTGATATTGTGTCAATACACAAATTTAAGTGGAAATTCCATTTTTTTAGCTGAAAAAAACATTTTGTCCCGAAAAGTGATTCAAAATCTCTAAAACTCGGGAAAAATGGGAAATAAAAAACATTTTACCATTTTTTTCATTTTTTTTTAATGCTTCAATTTTAAAAAAAAAAAAAATTTTTCAAAAAATTTTTTTTAATTTCTTTGAAATTTTATGGGCTTTTTTGATAAAAAAACAACATAAATTTAAAATTGGGTTTAAAAAACTCGAAAATATCAATTCCCCAGTAAATATTTTTTAAAAAAAACCTGAAAACATTGAAAAAATTCGAAAAATATTGCAAAATGATTCTTACGCAATTTTCCCATATTTTTAAAAATTTTAGGAAAAACTTTTCAGACAAAACCCCGATTTTTTTAGGGTAAAAATTTTGGACTTCCCAAAGGTTTTTTTTCAAATTACTGGGCGGAATTGAAAAATTTTTGAGAATTTTTAACAATTTTTAAAAAATTTTTTACAAAATTTTTCAAAAGCCCATAAAAAATTTCGAAGAAATTTTGAAATAATTTGATTTTTTCAAAATATTTTTTTAAAACACCTTTAAACATTGAAAAAAATCGAAAAATAGGGAAAAAGATGTTTTAAATGCTTTTTTCGATATTTGGGGGCAATTTTAAAAAACTTTTCACACAAATCCCCGATTTTATAAACAAAAAACATCGAAATTTTTACAATTTTTTAATTGTGTACCCCTTCCTCTTAACTATGAACATGTGCACTTTATCTTTACTATTTTTGGAAAAATTTCACTTTATCTTTCCCCATGGGAAAATTTAAAGGGTTCATCTTTACTAAGTGCCTTGTAAAACCTTTATCCTTTACAGTGATTTTATATAAACGAAACTTCACTCATTGATACATGTACACTTCATCTTCCCCTATGATTTATAACACTTCATCTACACGTGATATTGTAAAACCAAACTTCACTATAATCCATTTTTCCCCTTTAAAACTTCGCTATGATACATTTTGCACCCCGGAAAACTTGAAACTTGAATTAAAAAAATCCCCTATTATACATTTACACTTCATCATCACTATACAAAAATATATATATAATTCACTACTTACATTTTCACTTCTCTTCACTATGATACTGTACACTTCATCTTCACTGTGGGTATAAATTTTCACTTCATCTTCAATATGATACATATAACTTAAACTTCACTAAAGATATATGTACACTTCCATTTTCACTATTATTCAAATTTCACTTTTCTTCACTGTGGGTACAGTACCCTTCATCTTTTTCCCCATGAAACAAAGACTTCATCTTTCACTAAAGATGAAAAGAAAATTTTATTTTTTCCCCTGTGATACATTTCACTTTACCTTTAGTATGATACTGTACACCCAACTTAACTAAAGATAAAAGTACATTTCCTCTTCACAATGAAGCATATAAAAATTTCCAAACTTCCCCTAAGAACAATTTTTTAAAGCTTTTTCACATGATTTAAAAATTTTACACAAACATTTTCACTATGATTTGAAAACAATTTAAACTTCCCCTAGATTCATGAAAACTTCAACCCTTTACTATGGGTAAAATTAAAACAATCATTTCGGCCCATGATATATGTACAACTTTATCTTCACTAAATATATACCAAAACCCTTTTTTCTTCACTATTAAAACATGCATACTTCCCCGTCCCCTATGATACAAAGTACACTTTATCTTTATTTTTATTTCATTACCCCTCCATCTTCCCCCTATTGCTTAAAAGGGGGAAAAAACTTATGTTTTACTATGATTTCATTTAACCCTTTATCTTCAATATGATACATGTACACTTTAAACAAAATAATATACATGTAATCTTCATCTTCAATTTTATAAATTGGGGACACTTTATCTTTGGTGGGATATAAAAATAAACAATTCATCCACTTTGAGCTGACACCTTTTCCCTTTAAAATGGAAACTGATTCACTTCACTTCAATTTTGGTAAAATTAAAAACCCTTTATTTTTCTTTAAGTCCCGGGAAACTTTATTCTTTATTTTATCATAACACTTCAACTTTAATACATGCATGCCACTTCACTTCATAGAAAAAATGCACTTAATTTTTCACTATGATTTCATGTACAATTCATCTTCACTAAGGGTTTCATGTACACTTCTTTGTCAATAAAGTTATATGTAAACCCCTTTACTCAAATATTTACATGTACACTTCTCTTCACTACGTACATGCGCACTAATCGTCACTTTGATATAATTTTCACTTTATCTTCCAGAACATTGGAAAACAAATTCCTTCACTGTGATACAGTACACTTTCCTTTTCAAATATATTTCATGTAAACCTTTAAACTTCACTTTGATACATTAAACCTCTCTTTACATGGTACATGTTTCACTTCTTTTTAAAATTATACAGTACACTTCATCTTTACTATAAAAATTTCACACTTCAAAATTTTCCATCATTAAAAAAGCCCAAAAATTTATTATGATACCCTGTGCCCTTCATCATCACTAAAAAGGGTATATGTACACTTCAAACTTCACTTTTACATGTACACTTAATTTTCACTATTAAAACATGTAACTTCACTTCACAAGAAACATAACACTTTATCTTTTTCCTACTATACAGATACACTCGTCTTCACAAGAACCCTTAACACTTTGTCTTTTAATATGAAAGCATTTTTCACTTTATTTCACTTAAGACAAAAATTTAAAAATTCACCCCTTTACCCATGAACCCCCTTTTACACTTCACCTTCACCTTTATTAATGAAATCTTCCCCTCTTCAGTATTTTTTCATTTTCACTTTATCTTAAATACTTGGGGATGTTCCTTCATCTTTTCTATTATACATGTACACCTTTACATTCATTTTGGGTACAAGTACACTTCATCTTCACATGATACAAGCACGCTTCAATTCGTCTCTATGAAAATTGCAAAATTTCATCTTCTCCCATGATAAAATTACACTAATCTTCACTGGATACATTTGCACTTAATCTTTACTGTGATACATTAACTCTTCATCTTCCCCTGTAAAGCATTTACTCATCATCTTCACTAGGGTTTCATGTACACTTTATTTTTCCCCAAATGACGCATTTTACCTTCAATTTTCAAAAAGGTAACATATAAACCCCTTTATCTTCCTATGAATATGTAAACTTCACTTTACTTCGTTATAAAACACTTTCCTTTTTCACATGATTCATGTACCTTCATCTTCAAATATGACAAAATAGCACTTTAAACTAACTAAAATACATGTACAAATTCATCTTCACTAAGAAAAAATGTAAACTTTTATTATTTTATTAATTTTTCAAAAAAACTTCATCTTTACTAAGGAAAGCATCACACTTCCTCTTCACTATGAAAAAGTGCACTTAAAAACTTCACTATCATACATTACACTTTTATCTTCACTTTACACATGTTTTACTTTTACTTTCCCGTGATACATGTAAAACTTCCAAAAATAAAACATGTTAAAATTTTATTCTTCATTATTTTTTTCATTACATTTCAAACATCCCCTATGATGCACCACTTCATCTTCATTTTGATAAATGTCACTTAATCTTCACTATATACAAGTACACTAAATCTTCAAAGAAAACATGTTTCACTTCCCTCTTCACTGTGATACATGTAAACTTCATCTTCACTTTTGATAAATAAAACTTCAAACTACACTATTTTTACCCTTTCACTTCTTCTTTTTACCTTGGGGTACATTTTTTCACTTTACTTCCTACGATTTCATGGGACACTTCATCTTTAATATGATTCATGTTTCACTACAACTTCACTATAAAACATGCACACTTCCCTCTTTACTATCAAAACATGTCACTTAAACTTCACTGTTTATAAATTGCACTTCATCAACAATATATACAAGTACACTTCATCTTCACTGTGATATATTGGGACTTTTAAAACCCCACTATTTTTACATGTGCACTTCCCTCTTCAATATAAAAATTACAAATTTAAACTTTTCAAATTTCAAAGTTTAACTTCATCCCTTCTAATACACAACACTTCATCTTTACAAAAGAAACTTTAAACAAATTCAACTTCAAATACCATCCCTATACACAACATCTTAAATATCATACATATCACTTCCCCTTCACTAAGACACATTTGCACTTTCCCTTCACCCCATGATTCAAAGTAAACTTTAAACCCTTCACTTGATACAAGTACACTTTCAAATTTTACTATTAAAACATGTACACTTCATCTTTACAAAGACATTACACTTCATCTTCACTATGAAACAATAAAAACTTCTTCTTCACTATGATCAGGGACACTTTTAACTTTACTATGATACATTAAAACTTTATTTTTTACTATGAAACATGGGACACTTCATGGGTTCTAGAAATATATTCCCCTTTATTTTCAGTATATACAAGTACAAATTTATCGTCACTATGTACATTTAAACCCCCCCATTTTTCACTATCATACCTGACAATAAAACTTCAAATTGGTTGAAAATGTTTAACACTTCAATTCGTATGTACACTTCATCTTTACTAAGAAACAATTTCCCCTAAATCTTCACTGTATACCTGTACAATTTGTCTTTTTAATATGAAACTTTATACTTTAAAATTTTACCTTTTGATACATATTTCACTTTATCTTCCATTTATAATGACTCTTCTTCTTCACTGTGATTCATGTACACTAAATCTTCAATGTGATACAAACCCCTTTAACTTCACTATTTAAAGCATTTACACTTCAAACTTTTACTAAATACATTACACTAAAAACTTCACTGTCCCTACATGCACACTTCCCTCTTCACTATAACATATCACTTCATCTTTACTAAATCATTTTAAAACTTCTTCCCCCCACTTTTGATATACATACTCTTCATCTTTACTATGAAAACATGGACAATAAATATTCACATGGGTACAAAAAAACTTTATTTTACCCCTATGATACAATGAACAACCCTTTATCTTCACTAGAATTTTGAACACTTCCCTCCTTCACTATGAAAATATGAAATTTTCAACTTTACTAGATGCAAGCACGTTTAAAACTTTTCCCGTCTAATTACACTTCATCTTCACTATGAAAATGAAACTACATCTTCACTTTTGACCCACATCATTCCAATCACTGTTTATGCATGTTCCCCCTTCATCCTTTATTATAAAATATACACTTCATTTCACTAAGAACAGTGCAAAGTCATCTTTTCTATATCATTTAAATCTTTCCGTCACTAGATAAAGTACCTTCTCTTAACAAAGATGCAACACATTTAATCGCTCTAAATATAAAACACTTCAACCTCACTGGTCCCTGTACACAAGAACTTCCCCTATGATACATAACACTTCATCTTCACTTGATGCAAATTTCCCCTTTATCTTAAATTTTGATACATTTTAAAACATCAAAGGTCACTTGATATATTTAACCCCTTTGTCTTCACTATGATACATGTACACTAAATCTTCATTGTATACATGCCCTTCATCCCCACTAAAATATAAAGTACTCTTCAACTTTAAAAAATTTTATTTCATTGTTAAAACTAAAAATTCACTTGATTTCATTTGCACTTCATCTTCTCAAAGGGAAAATGTTTCACTTCACCTTTACCCATGAACATAACAAATTCATCCCTTTATTAAAATACAGTACACTTCAACACATTGCAATTATTGGGAAATCCCCCCATCTTTACTAAAAATACATCCACCCCCAAACTTTACGTGATAAAAATTTACACATCATCTCCCATGAAAATTTTACCCTTCATCTTCACAAAGAAACATGTAAAATTTAGCATTACAAAATAATTGAACACTTCATCTACCCCAATGGGTATGTGTTCACTTTATCTTCACTGTGATACATGTTCACTTCAAACTTTTACTATGATAAATGTTTCACTTCATCTTCCCCTATGATAAATGACACTTTAACTCACAATGATACATATACACTTCCCTCTTCACTGTATAAATATGTACACTTCCCCTTCCCAATTATACATTACACTTCAAACTTCCAAATATGATCATTTACTCTTTATCGGCACTATCATATATTACTCTTCAACTTTACTATGATGCATGCACGCTTTTAAACGCTCTATGATATAAAAAACACTTCTTTCAAATGTGATACAAGTACACTACATCTTTACTTGATAAAATATACACTTCATCTTCACTGTGATACATATACACTTCATCTTCACTATTATACATGACAAATTCATCTTTAAATAGATTCCCCTGTTCACTTCATTTTCGCGGATACATTTAAAAATTCCCTTTTTTTATATGATACATGTTAAAACCCCCATTCTTCATTAATTTTTTTTATGTAAAATTTCATCATCTCTATGATCCCAAACTTTACTTTAACTTCACTATGATAAATGGCACTTTAAACTTTACCCTTTTAAACAGTAAACTTCATCTTCACTAAGTTTTCAAAAACATTTCATCACCCCTATGAAAAACGTAAATCTTCATCCCTTTAAATTTGGGGTTTCTTTACACTTCATCTTTTAAAAAAGAATTTCATGCAGAAATTCATCTTTACTAAAAACATGTACACAAAATCCACTGGGAAAAAATTAAAACTTCATCCCTTTACTGGGGATACATTAAACTTCATCTTTACTATGATACATGTAAACTTCATCTTCACTAAATTATACTTAAATTCATCTTTACAAAAGATTTCATTTCACTTTTAAAATCACTTGATACCCTGAAAACCCTTTATCTTCACTATGATAAAATGTACACTACATCTTTACTATGATAATGCACAAATTCTCTTTTACTATCATACATGTAAACTTTAAACCACTGGGATACATGTGCACTTCATCTTCAATATGGGTACATGTAAAACTTTTACTTCACGTGATATATGTCACTTCATCCCTTTACTATGTTCCCTGTCCCTTCATCTTTTACATGATATATGTACACTTCAGCTTTAAAAAATTTATCATCTTAACTTCCCTCTTTTTTAATAAAATTTACACTTCTTTTTCACAAAGATACTTTAACACTTTACCCTTTACACGATGCATATACACACATCATCTTTAAATATGAAAAATTTCAAATTTCCCCCACACTATTATGCATGGTTTCCATTCACCTTTTACATTGATTCATTACACTTCACCTTTACTTGATACAAACACTTCAACTTTCACTAAGACAAGTTTCACTTTACCTTCACTATGAAAAAAATTTCATTGTTTTTTCACTATTATACAGTAAACTTTAAACTTCACTATGAAAACAAATTTCACTTTTTTCTTCACTATGATGCATTTTCACTTTATCTTTACTGTGATACATTACACTTCTTTTTTCCTAAGATATATATTCACTTCAATTTTTTAATATGATACAATACACTTTATCGGCCCCTAAATTTTATTGCCCTTCTCTTCACTGTATACATGAAAACTAAATCCCTTTATTGAATACATGTACCTTTATAATTTACTAAGTACAAATTTATCTTCACTTGAAAATGTACACTAAATCTTCACTGTGAAACATTTTACAATTTTATCTTCAAATAAAACCCTGTACACTTTACCTTTACAAAATACATATACACTTCATCGTCACTAAGATATATTACTTTTTCATCTTCACTGTATACATGGGACACTAAAACTTCAAAATGAACATATACCCTTCATCTTCCCCCAAAGCATTTTTCAAATTCATTTCACAAAGATACATGTACACTTTATCGTCACAAGAAATTTTAAATTCACTTCACCGTGACTATGATGTATGTTTTCACCCTTTACCTTCAAATATGTTTCAGACCAAAAAACTCACTGCATACATGCAAAACTTCCCTCTTTCAATGATACATATGGGACTTCATCATCACTATGATACTTTTACACTTCATCCCTTTACTATGATATACATACTCCTTTTAAACTTTTAAATATGATACATGTACAATAAAAAATCACATGATACATATACACTTCAACTACACTAAAATACATAACCTTCATCTTTACAAAGAAAATGAAAAACTTCATCGTCACAAAGGGTTTATGTACTCTTCATCCCTTTACTAAGAAAGCAAACACCTTAATCGCTCTGTGGGTATATGTACACTTTATCTTTTAAACCCTAACCCTTACACTACACTTCACAAAGATACATATGCACTTTAAACTTCCCCTGGATGCATGTTCCCCTTCCCTCTTTATTATGATAAATGTACCCTTCAAGTTTTACTATGATACATGTCACTTAAACTTTTTCTATGATGCATGAAAACTTCACTTAACTAAGAGTGGTTTAAAAATTTATCCCTTTAAATATGAACTGTACACCATTTTTACATTATACATGTAAACTTTTTCGTCACAAAAAAATATACCCCTTTTTCCTTTTATTTTGGGTCATTTTTTACTAAATTTTTCTTTGTGAAAACACGAAAACTTTTTCCACTATGATACAATTTCACTTCATCGTCCCCTATGATATATGTTTCACTTTATATTCACTATGCATAATATCACTTCTCTTTACAGATACATGTAAAACTGAATCTTCCTTGGTACAATTCCCCATCATCCAACTATGATACATATACACTTCCTCTTAACTATCAAATTTACTGTTTAACATCACTATAAAAAGTACTCTTCATCCCTTTACTATGAAACATATTTCACTAAACTTTAATTTGATACATGTACACTTCATTCATATGGAAAACATAAACTTCTTCCCTTTACCATATTCATTTACCTAAATCTTAAAAGGTATCATTACACTTCATCTTTACTATGATACATGTACACTTTATCTTCACTATAAACATATACACTTTTGCTTCCCAAAATGAGGGGGGGGGGGGGATGTACACTTTTCTTCACTACGATCCCTGTAAAATAAAACTTTTACTGTGAAACTTTTACACTTCATCTTTACTATGAAACATTACACTTCATCTTCACTATGATACATTTTTCACTTCACGTCACCCATGATATATACAACCTTTTATCTTCCCCACATAACATTTTAAAACCCAAAACTTCACTTGATACTATACACTTCATCTTTAATATGAAACATTAAAACTTTTATTTTCACAAAGATACATGTACCTTCATCGCACTAGATATATGTTTCTTTCCCTCTTCATTTTTTTGATTCAGCATGCTTAATCATTTTCTATTTATAAAGAAAACTTCATCTTTAAATATGTTTCATTACACTTCACTTCACTTTTCAAAACATGTAAATTCATTTGTCCCCTAGGGAAAAATGGGACTTTTTCCCTCTTTACTAAAGATACTGTACACTTCCCTCTTCACTATTATACATATCACACATCTTCACTTTTGATACACATACACTTCATCTTCACTTTATTTCAAAAGTTTTAATTCATCCCTTTATTATGGGGGTATTTACACTTTTGTGTTCAAATTTTAAAACATGTGAAATTCATTTTTTACTATGATGCATATACACTTTATCTTTACTATGATTTAAGTCACTTCATCTTCACTATAATAAAAATACGCTTCACTTTACTATGAAACAAAGTCACTTTCAACGTTCTCTATGAAATATTAAAACCCTTTAACTTTTACTATGAAAACATTTACTAAATCTTCATTCTGATACATGTAAAACTTTTTCTTCACATGAAATGTTTACACATCACTCAATAAAAATTTTGAGCACTCAAGTTCACTAGATAAAATATACACTTTTACCCTTTTTTCCCATGATACATTTTCACCTTTTCTTCCTAAAGCAATACACTTCTTTTTTTGGGATACACAAGTGTACTTTACTTCACTTCGGGAAATTTTTCACTTCATCTTCAATAATAAAAAATTTAACACTTTTATCCTTTTACTATATAAAGTTTAACCCCTTCAAAATTTTCACTTTGATATTTTACACTTCATTTTCACTAAGGGTTTCCCTTTTTCACTTCATCTTCACTGTGATAAAAATTTCTCTTCATCTTCAAATATAAACATGTACACTTCATTTTTACAGATTAATGTTTCACTTTAACTTCACTTAACATTTACCTTTTCATTTTTCCTATAAACATGAAAACTTTATTGTCAATAAGATATATTAAACTTTAACTTCACTTTATACATGTACAAAAAAAAATCTACACTGTGAAACATGTAAACTTCACCCTTTATAAGATACCTGAACACTTTTATCTTCACTATATGCGGGTTTTTCTTCATCTTTACTATGATTCATGTACCTTCTTCTCCTAAAGAAAATATGTACACAAACATATTCACTATGATATATATACCCCTTCATCTTCCCATATAAAGGGAAGTACACTGATTCTTCCCCGTGGTACATTTCACTTTAAATTCACCCATTACATGAACACTTCCCTCTTTAAACAAAACAAATACACCATCGGCCCCTATTAAAATTTACCCTTTTCCCTCTTCACTATGATACATGTACACAAATCTTCAAGTGATACATTACCCCTTCATCTTTGCATTAATACATTCCCCTTCTTCACTATGTTCGTACAAAATAAAAATTAACGGTGATACATTAACTTCATCTTTTCCCATGATACATAAGCAAATTTTCCCTTTACTAAAACATCACACTTTTAACTTCACTATGATGCATGTACACTTCATCTTTACTATGATACCTTTCACTAAATATTCCCCCTGTGATACTTTACACTTCATCTTTACTATGAAACATTTACACTTCAAAATAATATAATGTCGTGCCGAATAAGCAAAAAATTTGCATCTTTGGGTTTAAATATTAATACATGGGTTTAAAATTTTGCAAAAAAAAATGCTGATATGTTATTTTGCTAAAATGTATTTATTTTTTTGTATTTTATAAGCCCCAAAAATTTATAATAAATGTGAATAAAAATTTTAATTGGGAAAAGATCTTTTATTTCCCTTTTTTATCCAAAAATTTTTATCCAACATTAATAATAAAGGTTATTAAAACAGAAAATAAAATAAAATTTATTAAAACCAAATAATTAATAAAAAAAATGTAGATGAAAATTTAATTTTTTTCGTAAAAAATTAAAAAAAAAAAAAATTAAAAAAAAATATATCAGAAAAATAAAAAAGATATTTTAGAAAAAAAAAACCATAATATTATATACTACGATGGAAAACATAGATGTAGAAAAAAAATATAAATATTATATGCCACACACAGAAACAGATGTACATTATCATATATAGTACATTATCATATAGTACAGTTCAGTGGCAATCATCTCTTCGCTGATTGCGATGGAAATCTAGAAAAAAATATAAAATATTATATGCACACACAGAAACAGATGTTCATTATCATATATAGTACATTATCATATATAGTACATCAGAAACACTCAGTACGGAAAACATAGATGTAGAAAAAAATATAAATATTATATGCCACACACAGAAACAGATGTACATTATCATATATAGTACATTATCATATAGTACAGTTCAGTGGCAATCATCTCTTCGCTGATTGCGATGGAAATCAGAAAAAAAATATAAATATTATATGCCACACACAGAAACAGATGTACATTATCATATATAGTACATTATCATATATAGTACATCAGAAACACTCAGTACTTACATTTACAGTTCAGTGGCAATCATCTCTTCGCTGATTGCTACTCTCTCCCTGCCCCATGAGCTCATCATACCTCTACCTTAAAACTATGTATGTTCCTGCTCCACCACTCACTTTGTTGGCAGGGGTCGGCATTATCACAGCTCCTGCCCTGGTCCTGTCCTCTTGCGATTAGCTACTTAGGTTTGCTACAAAGTGCGTCTCTCCTGGCCCCCAGAGCTTAATCTACCTCACCTTAAAAAACTATGTATGGTTTCCTGCTACTACTACGTCACTTTTCTAGGCTTATTCATCCTCGGCCTATACTCCTCCTCTCCCCACTCTCCTACCCTCTGTCTGATCCTGAAGATTTGATCCAGGATGGAAAGATTTAATTAATTATTCTGGTGATTTTTGTTTTCTGTAAGTGCTATTATGTCTGGAATGTCTCTTTGATTTCTTTCGTGCCACATCATGAGACAAGAGTTTTATGCAAGGTGACAGAATTAAGAGAGAGAACATGATGCTCTAAAACTACAGAACCTGTGGGACACCTTCGGAGTATATTCCTTCCGTCAAGTCGTTCACAAATACCAGAACACACAGCCTAGGACTGACCCTGTGGGTCACAGGACACACTCTGACACCTCGCCTCTTACCTTATAAAGTATTTCCTAGACACCTCGCCACGTACCACTCGCTGCTGTCCTTCCTGAAATAGTATTCCGCTAAACCAATGTATGCCACTAACGTGTATATATTATATTTTTATAAGAGAGCGGAGTGTAATGTAAACCTACTAGAGTTTTATATAAGGTGACAGAAGTGCTTTCGACACATGTTCTCCTCATAAAGTTACTGCAAAAGCTAAGGACCAGCACTGCACAGGATCCCATCAGATAGTGACCTTGTTTGCAGGATATGTAAAGTAATGAGAATAATAAATCGTGATGAGGATCAGGCAGGAACTACAAATAGACCTGGACAGACTACAAGTCGCTTGGTCCCAGCAAACTGGCTCCTTGAATTTAACCCTGCCAAATCAAAGTCTGAAGATTGGGAAGGGCAAAGAGATGTTTTAGATGGCCAAGAGACTGCAAACTTCACTGGAAAAAAATTGGGGGTGAGCAATAAAAACTGAGCATATCTCCTGGAGGCTCACATCAATCAGATAACGATTGCATAATATGGGCGCCTGTACCTCAGTAAGGATTCGTTTTCTAAAGGACTCTATAATACCATTACGTCAGCCTACTGGAGTATGCAGCACCTGTTTGATACACACCTAGCCAAGCACGTCAAGAAATTAGAGTTCCCAAGCTACGGGGGATTGTCCTTACGAAGAAACGTAGAGGGAAATGCGGCTGACGACACTGGGAGACATGACAACGACATATGAAACACTGCGCAAATAGACAAGGTAGGACCGAACACGGGATGTTCCAGAGGATGGGACACAGAAAAAATGGGTCACAATTGGAAGTTTGTCAGCTTCATTAAAAAACTAGTGGGGTTTTGAGAAAATGGAAGGAATGGATGGCATGGGCGAAAGTTCTACTAGTAGGAACAATCCATTCTGAGGGACATAAGTGATAAAAGCAGTAATTGTGACAAACCAAACACACAGAACGCAGAGGCCTAAGATAAGAATACGATGAAGCAACAAAAGAGAACACGGGGGGATAAAGTTACTATTTATGGGTGATTTTAATCACAAGGAGATTGACTGGTAAAACCTGGACCTCCATGGCAATCAATCATGTTAGGTTCACTAAAGTATAGGGAGCAAAAACGAGGTGTACTAGAGAAGGAAAAGGTACAGAAGACAGAGAACTCACACAGGAGGAAAACCACAGTCAAGAACCAGGTAATTAGACTGAGGAAGTCGAAGGGGAAATATATGAAGGAAAACAATGTGTGTTGTGTATGTGAAAACACAAAAGTAAAAATTCTTCAAAACACAGTTTCCCTGCTTATAAAGAGCATAACTCATTGAATATAGAAATAATTTTCTCGCCAATTATATGAAATATTTTTTTCAAAGTAATAAAACAAAAACAGTAAAACAAATGCTGATCTGAATAGTAAACTGCCACCAGGATCACGAGAGTGCGGGCCAGGAGCTGTGACCTCGACCCCTGCAACCACAAATAGGTGAGTAACAAATAGGTGGAGTACACACATCACAGAGCCCAAGGAAAGCGAGAAGGGAAAATGACCGGCCACTGTCCCAAGACATTAACCAGTGAAACTGATGACCTCTCTTTACGCTTTTTGGCACATGAAGTTTTCTCCATACCATCTCCATCAATCTTAGCCTCCATGGCTCTCACGGACATCCGCTTTGACTAATCTCTTAATTGGGACTGTCAAGAAAATGCAATCCCCTCTCTCTCTTTCTTCTGCTGTCACCCTGGTGGCATTAGGGAAAAAGTGTTCTCGTGGACGCGTTCATGGGCTCATGACATCACACATAAAAAGAGACCCTGGGGGTGAGTATCAACACCATGTCTTGGCGCCTAGAAAACCAAACGGAAAGCGTATCAGATTACTTTGCCACATGGGAGTGTTATAAGTGAAAAACAGGATGTTACATCCTGTACTGAATAGGGGTTGGACCATACCAACAGCACCAGTGGATTATCAGAAAAATAATACCATAAATATTATATACCACAATGGAAAACATAGATCTAGAAAAAAAAATATGTGCCACACACAGAAACAAGATGTACATTATCATATATAGTACATTATCAAATATAGTACATTATCATATATAGTACATTATCATATATAAATATTATAAATCACACAGAAATAGGATGTACATTTAGAAAAAAAATATTATACCACAAAAACAAGATTACATTATCATATATAGTACATTATCATATATAGTACATTTTATATTATAAATCACACAAACAGGATGTACATTTAGAAAAAAAATATTATACCACAAAAACAAGATTACATTACATATATAGTACATTATACAGTCTGCACGCTGTTGAGGGTGGGGTTGAAGGTGTGGTGATATAATAATAATTCAGTTACCTGTACAAAGACTTTAGTAGAGGAATTATATATTAAGCTAGAAAAATATTAGAAACACTCAGTACTTACATTCACAGCCAGAAACACAGTACTTACAGTCCACAGTGGTGGATCTGTGATCTGGTGAGTGTTTCCAATCCAGCAATTGGTTTACTGTTTTTGTTTTATTACTTTAATTTTTAGCACAAAGGGTTTTGATAATGTATAAGGTAAGAAATTGAAATAATATTCAAAAATATGGCGAGAAATTGTTTATGATTTTTCATTCACATACAACACAGACACACACACAGCCCAAGGAAAGCCAGAAGGTAAAATGACAGTGTGGTCCTTGACTGAGCCCAAGTACTTATGTCATGAAACTGATGCCTCTCTTTATTAAAACGTTTTGACAATGAAGTTTTCCAGTACCACCTCCATCATCTTAGCTTCCACGTCCATGTTCTTGTCCCCATGTGTTTGTGTAAGTAAAGCTTTTTTTCGATTCGAAGCTCACTGACATCCACTTTTGAACTAATCTCTTATGTAACAGTGTCAAAACCACTTTCTTGCAGTCCAATAGAAAATGCAAATCAACCCAACCCCACTCCCTCTCTCTCTTTTCTACTGCTGTCACCTGTGTTGGCATTAGGAAAAAGTGCTCTCAGTGGATCGAGTCATGGCTCACTGACCTCACAGTTTTTTGCACTAATCTCTTTTGGAACTGTGTCAAACGCCTTCTTGAAGTCCAAGAAAATGCAATCCAACCACCCCTCACATCTCTTTTCTATTACTGCTGTCACCTGTTGTGTGTACCTCACGCTATTTGAGGTTGCGGGGTCTGATTCCGAGCTCCTGGCCCGTCTCTTCACTGCTCGGCTACTTAGGTCACTCGTCACCTGAGGCCTGAGCTCTTTATTCGTACCTCTGTCTTAAAGCCTATGTCATGGATCCTTCTGCCTCCACTACAATCGCTTCCCAAACTATTCACTTACTGATTATTCTGTTGGCTGAAAGAAATCTTCCTAACAACTCCTGTTATACATCTGTGTCTTAGCTGCCAACTGTATCCCCTTGTTACTGGTCCAAATCTCTAGAACACCTTTTCCTTTTGTCCACCTTGTCAATTCCTCTCAGTAATTTTTGTATGCTTTCATGTCCCCCCTATCCTCTGACCTCCAGTGTCCGTCAGGTTGATTTCCCTTACCTCTTCCTCGAAGGACATACCTTTTTAGCTCGGGACTATCTTGTTGCAAACCTTTGCACTTTCTCTAGTTTCTTCATGTACGATTCCCTTATTAAGATGTCGAATGCTGTTCTGAGTTTTTCTAGGCGCCCATATGCTGCAGCAGTTATTTGGTTGATGTGCGCTTCAGGAAACCCCAAGATCTTTTTCCTTGAGTGAGGTTTAAAGTCTCTGACCCCCCTTCCCCAATCTTCATGACTTTGCACTTGGTGGGATTGAACTCCAGGAGCCAATTGCTGGACCATCCTTTGTAGTTTTCCGGGTTTTTGATCGAGTGAATTCTTCTCTAAACTTTACGTTTTACTCCTGAAAATCTTCCCATAATTTTACGTCTTCTCTGAAAATTTTCTCAGCTTTTTCTAAGTGATGCAATTTTCCAGCTTAAATAGAAATTTATACGAGTTTTAATCCATTTATATCCGGGGAAACAGAGAGATTGCCTAGGGATGGAAACAGCAAATGTAGTCCCCAATTTAAAAAAGATGAAGCAAAAATAAGACAGTGTCACGACAGTATTATGCAAAAAACATTGACCCCGATTTTTTGGTAACTTTTTTTTAAATTTTTTTTAAAAATTAATTTTTGTATATAGGATATAAAATATTTTCCACAAGAAAGATTTAAACCCTATGGAAAAATTTTTAAAGATCAAAAATAATTTTTTTTTATGACCAAAAAAAATTTTCCATATAGAAAGATTTCAACTTTTTTTGGAAAATTTTTTTTTAAAGAGGTAAAATTTTGGTATATGAGGATATAAAATATTTTTCCATCATAAAAATTTTAACCCTCTTAAAAAATTTTAATGATCAAAAATATATTTTTTTTTTGATCAAAAAAATTTTACCATCATAGAAAGATTTCAACTTTTTGGGAAATTTTTTTTTAAAAGATGGGAAATTTGGTATATGAGGGTAAAAATATTTTTTTATCATAGAAAAATTTCAAATATGGGAAAAAATTTTAAAAGTCAAAAAAACCCAATAGAAAAATTTTAACTTTTTTGGAAAATTTTTTTTAATGATGGTAAATTTTTGGATATGAGGATTAAAATTTTTTTTCCTATAGAAAATTTTTTCCATCTTAAAAAAATTTTTAATGATCAAAAAATAATTTTTTTTTGTCCAAAATATTTTCCA
>NW_026505470.1:0-16661 GCF_026875155.1 Cherax quadricarinatus
TGGGGAAAGTCTTAAAGGATTGGGATAACAGAGCTCTAGGACAATTTTTGGCAACAGAGGTCCAGTGATCTCAAGCTAGTCCAAGGGAAGGGGGGTTTCCCCATTTAAACAATAATTTCCCACAACTCCTCTCCTCCCACCCCATCAATCATCACCAATCTTCAAAAAAGGTAAGTTCATTAAATTCTATTCTTAGTAAGAATTTGGTATGTCTTTTTTCATTTTTGTGAAATTTAAAGTTAATTTTCATGTGGTAAAAAATTTTTTTTTTTATACTTTTTTGGGTGTCAAGAACGGATTAATTTGATTTCCATTATTTTTTTGGGGGGGAAAATTAATTGGGCAATGATAATTTCGGCTTCGAGACTCTCAGGAACGGATTAATATGAAAGGGGGGGGGGTCCACGTAACAGAGGCCCTTTTTTTCAGCTTTTCACTTTACAGCATTCCGCTAAAAAGGTCATTAAAATTATACCAAAACCGCTAAAAAACGGCCCCCCCCCACCTGACTTTCTAATACAGCCCCGCACCCCCCCCTTTTGTTTACATTTCGTGAGATCCATAAGCACAGTCTCCCATTATGTCTGGAAATTCAAAATTTCAAGTTTTTTTTAAAAAGTTATTTCATATTTTTATATACGTACTTTTTAATTAACTTATGTTCCCCTGTAAAAATAAACTTACATACTCTGCGGCATGCAGGTTCACATTAAAATCAGTAAGAGTGTCTTATATCTCAAAGGTCTTTTTGTAAGATAAAAATCACCGAGTCTCATTTAAATGTTTTTATATTACGTTAAAATACAAATTTTTTATTTAAACCAAAATAAAATATTTTTTTTTAAAATTATATAAAAACATGAGCCTAAAAATAAACAGATAAATACACCCCACAGTAAATAAATAAACAAATAGGATGAGGTTGCCACACGACTTCACAAATGATGCCCTTTAAAAAATTTAAAAATTTTAAAAATCACTGACCTCATTTAAATGTCAAATTTAGTTAATATACACATTTCATTAATCATCCATGTATTTTTTTTCAAAATTTAAAATAATAAACAGGGAAAATAAAATATAAGGATGATAAAATACACCCCAAAAAAGATAAATAAAAATAAATATAATGCATAGCCAGGTAACTTTTCAATGATGCAAGAATAACATTTTCCTCTAGCCTAAATAAAGAAAAATGTTAACGGGGGGTAATTGTAGAAAATTTTTCTTTTGTATTATTTAAAAATAAGTTTATTCAGGGAACCCAAATACAGTTTAAAAGATTATCATACTTAACGCATATGTGAGAGAACCTTCATTTACTTGCTTCACTCAGAGCTAATTTTTTTCTAAAAAGGTGTTAATGAGAATGGGAGTGTTTTTCTTTATTTATTTTCTGTATCAATTTTTAGGACAACTGACACAAAGTAATTGTACACAAACCAGACGTACCTTTTTTTGTTTACAAAACTTTGTTCGCCTGCTTTTTTCACATAACCTCCCGCCTCCCTCATGTACTCATTCCCCCTCACCTCTTTTTTCTTTTATCTCGTTTACCCACCCCTGACCCTACATTAAGACTACAAAATTTTAAGGTAAGTAATGAGTGAACTGTGTGCATTTTATTTGCTCGGGGGGTGTTTAAACATCAAAGAATAGATGGTGGTGGAATGGCCTGGTATGGTAGCCCGCTGAACCAACATACCACAAATTGATTTTTTTTTTTTTTAATAAAAACTACTCATCCACGTTGATTAAGACTACAAATATTTTAAAGGGAAGTAAAGGTAAACTGTATTTGCATTTTATCGCTCTGGGGTGCTTAAATGCAATAGAATATTATGTGTAGGTGGGGTGGCCTGGTAAAAGGAGCCCGGCTGACTACCAACATACCACCTTGATTTCTTTCAATAAATTACTTGTCTACCCTAGATTAAGACTACAAATTTTTAAGGTAAGTAATGAGTGACATGTGATTTTATTTTTTTTTTGTTTTTTGATGCCCGTTCATTGCTAACTTAATTAAAAGTTTAATGTAAACCCTTTTTATCTATATTTGTATGCATTTTTAAGGGGAAAAAAAAGGTGTTCCATTTCAGCGATTTCCGCTTTACGTGGGACCCGGAACCCAACCGCCTATAAGTGGGGCCCTACTGGTGTGTGTGTGATGTATGTGTGTGATATATATAATATATACAGTGCCCCCCCGGTTAAAAACGATTTTTTTTCAATCCAGAAGTATGTTTCAGGTCCCAGAAATGACCAAATTTATTCCCATAAGGAATATTTTTAAGTAGTTAGTCCTTTTAAAACCCCCCCCAAACATACCTACAAACGCACTTACATAAATCATTTACATAATTGGTGCATTCGGAGGAAAATCGTTATGCGGGGGTCCACTGTATATATAAATTTTTTTGCCGAAGGGGTTAAAAACTTGCGATTATGGCTAAAACTTTTCTCGTTTATGAATAAGGGAAACAATAATTTCGAAAAAATCTTTTGAACCTAACAAAAAAAATATTTTTCATCATTTTGTTCTTTTTAATTTATTGTAAATTATTAAAAGATATTTAGTTGGATTAACAAAAAATTAAAATTGTCTTGTTATAAAAAAGTTAAAAGTTTTCAAAGGTTTTTTTGGTAAAAAAAAATTAATTTTCACTTAACATGAATAAAAAAAGTGTTTTTAAAATGTACAAGAAAAAATTTTTTAAACCAAAATTTTTAAGTGAGTTCTTGCAATCCCAAATTTCCCTATTCAATAAAAGAGTGAAAAAAATTATAGAGAAAAAACCCTACTGAATATACCAGGTAAAAGTAGGGTAGTTTTATATTGAAATAATTCAAGGTAGACAAGAGCAAAATTAAGGTAACAAGGGGGTTTTAGGAAGATAGGGGATGTGTAGATCAGGTGCTCACACAAGCAGAGTGAAAATACTTCGATAAAGGGAAGGAGTTTTATTTCAGTCATGGAATTAGAGAAGGCATAAACAGGGGATTGGAGCAATGTGCTGATGCTGCAAATTTATGGAATAGGTGATAGATAAATTTAAAAACAGTAGAGAGGTTTTTTATGTGGTTATAAAATCTCGGATTAAAGTAGGGCTTAGAAAAGAATTGTGGAAAGTTTTCCACCAAAGGGTTTTTCAAATATTTAATGGTTGTAAAAGATGTGGATACTAGGGTGTTGGGGAGAGGGGGGGGGTGGGATTAAAAGATAACAAATTATAAAAATGGGAGTATCACAATGCTTTTTTTCCAACAACATGGGACTTTTGGGAAGTTCGAAGAGAATTGTGAAGTGGAAGACAAAATTTTGGAAAAAGGTAAGTAAAATAAAAATTAAAAGTGAAGATAAGAAGACCCCAAAGGGTTATGAGGGTAAAAAAAAATTTAGGCAATTAAATATTACAATCAACGAAAAAAAGGGGGGAGTATGAAGGAAGTAAATGTTTTTAGATATTTTTAAAATGGACTTGTCAGATGGGGGTGAGAGAAGAAGTGAACCCCAGAATTGATGAGGGGAGAACTGGTGGGTGGTCACTGAGGCATCTGTGGGGAGAGACAAAAGGGAAACAGAACTTTTAAAAGAAAAGTGGTATAAAACTGTAAAATGGGTGAAAAAATTGGTTTTAAAACCCCCTTTAGGGGCGACAGGCCCTCCCGAAACTCGTTTTTAGGGGCGGCCAAATTTTAAAAAAAAAAAAAAAAATTTTCTCTTATAAAAATGAGGGTCTTTCCCGATCATAACACACCAAAAATTTAAATTTGATAGAAAACTTACGGAAATTTGCTCGCAAAGTTTTGCGGGCCGGGGGGGGGGGGATGTTTACCCACCGGGGTTTTGCCCATTTGAGCCCCTTTTCGGCCCAAATTTTACTGTACTAGTCGACAAAAAACTGAATATTTCGCTAGAATCCTTTTTTTATCAAAGGGGGCAAGAAACCACCCCTTTTTAAATTAAAATATCCAGTACGTGGTCCAAATTTTGCAATTTTGCCAATTTTTACCAAATTTAAAAGAGCCAATTTCCCCAATAGGGTCCAGAAAAAACAAGAAAGCATTCCTGGGCCCAAATGACATTTCCTCTAGTGATTAGTCCGCTCAAGGGCCCCCTCATATATTCTTTTGCTTTCCACTTTGAATTTTTTTTCTCACAAAAAATATAAATTTACGTTATGCAGACATTGCAATTTTTGTAAAAAATGGTATAATATTATTGGTGCACTTGTAAAAGAATATTAGACTCACCGTTGACGTGTATTGCACCTTGGCACGATTGTTTATTTTTGAAGTTTGGTAAAAATCGAACATTTCTGCTACTTTGAGCTAAAATTTAAAAGGCCCCTTTTCATTGAAAAAACCAGTCAAATCATCTCATTTCAGTAATATTTTTTCCTTTCTATAAAATGAGCCCAAAGAAAAACTAGAATACAACAATAAATACCTACAAAAATACACTGCAAATCGCTGATTTATTAAAAAAAAATGGTCAAAGTTTTTTTTTTTCTCTTTTTGCACTGGTCTGCAGGATTTTTTTTAGACTGGCAAAATGACCACTAGACCCATTTTTTTCAAATAAAGGGGGCCTCCCAGTTTTTCTCCCCTAGATTTGGGGGCCGCTAAAATTTTATGAGTATAGTACGTAAAAAAACCCCACGGAAACGTACATACACGAAAACCCCAAAAGGGTTTTAAATGTTGTAGGAGGGTGGAGGCAACAGAGATAATATCTGAGGGCAATGTGTGGGGTGAATATTTGCAGAGAATTTTTTTTGCTTGGAAATTTTAAAGGGGTTGGGGGAGCAAAAGATTATTCAAGGACGATAGAGGTTGAGGGGTGTGTACATTTAGAGGGGGTTTAAACCCAAAAAAAGGATGACTAGGACATATAAATTGGGATGGAGGGAAGGAGGGGGAGGGGGATCCCCCGAAGGATTGAAAAGGGGGGGAAAAAGGGATAAGGGGGGAGGTCTTAAGTGCCAGGGGCTTGGGCATTCAAATGGTCGTTACTGTTAGATAGGGGTATTTGAGATAAGTGAATTTTTCAATTTACACAATGTTCATGGTGAGCTTTTATGATTTGACAGCTGTTGGGTGTGAGCAAAGTAACACTTTTGAAAGGTTCAGGGAAACTGGTTTGCCAAACTTGAAACCTGGATTTGGAAAAACAGTGCCCACACCTGCAAAAGGGAAGGGGGGGACGGGGCAGTTCGAGGGTTACGGGGTTTTGAGGGCAGCATGCTTCAGGAAGATAGCAACTAAATGAATGATGGGGAAAGTGTTTTTTCTCTTTTTGGGTCACCGCCTTAGTGGAAAAATATCTAAAGTGTTAAAAAAAATTTGTTTTTTTTTTTTATTTTCCCACTATTCTTTTTTTGCTACTGATGTCATTCCAATGCATCGAAATAATGACAACTTTGCTTATTTTTAAAGCTTCTTTAATAATGGTTATTAACCCTTTTCGGGTCCCCAACCCTCTCCCAATTTTGTTCCAGGGTCTCCCAATTTCAAAAAAAAAAAAAAATGATTTTTTCTTATAAAAAGAAAGAGAAATTTTCCCTATCATAATACACCAAAAGTATGAAATTTTATGGAAAACTTATGGAATTACTCTCGCAAAATTTAGGGGTCGCAATGTTGTTTACCATAGGTGATTTTGCCTTTTTGGGCATATTTTCGGCCCAATTCCAGTTATATTTGACAAAAGTCTAACTATTTCACAGTTTTCCTTTTTTTTTCTATCGAATGGTACAAAAAAACCACCCATTTCGTTTTCAACTATCCAATATGGTGGTCAAAATTTTTAGCAATTTTGCCAATTTTCACACAAATTTCAAAAGATGCCAATTTCCAAATAGGGTCCAAATAAACAAGAAAGACATTCCTGGCATAAAATAAATTTTCCTCTTTCTTGGGTTAGTAATGTTTAATTTTTTTCTTTTAAAATTTGGGAATTTTTATTCTCACAAAAAAAAGAAGATTTTCTGTTAGCAGACTCTGCATTTGTGTAGAAATGGTATAAATAATAAACGGCGCACTTGTGAAAGAATTTGCTCACCAATTGACGTGTATTGGACGCCTGCATGATTTGTTTACTTTTAAAATTTGGTAAAAATCGAACATTTCTCTATTGAGCTCAATTTCAAGGGACTTTTCATTGTAAAACAGCAAAATCTTTCAATTTCTGTAATTTTGTCTTTCCTTCTATAGAAAGAGCCAGGAAAAACTAGAAAACAGCCCTAAAAACCATACAAAAATACAGTGCAAATCATTGTTTTAACCCTTTCAGGGTCCAACCCCAAAACTAAAAGGGGGTGCCCAGTGCCCAAAAAATTTTTGAAAAAAAAAAAAAATTTTTTTTTCTTACAGAATTAAAGAGCAAATTTGTAAAAGGAATTTGAAAAAAAAAAAAAATCTGATCAGTACTTCCCGAGATACAGTGCCAAGAATTTGCAAAAATGATGTGGTGGCGGCAACATCGACGAATTCCACTAGCGCATTACTTATTTGTGGTTTTAGTTGTTTTTTCCTTTTTTTTTCCCCTTTTTTTTCTTTTCCTATAACATTTGGGCCTGACAGCCCAAATCTGTTAAAAAGTATATATTAAACTCACGTACGAACACAATTACCGCACTAAATTATCAATTATTGTTTCCCACTGTTGTTTTTTACAATAAAAGCAAAAAATTGTATAATACTAATGTTTTTATCATATTTTTACATATTTACAATCACTGGACGGGTTTTTAAAACTGCGGGAGCTTGTGGAACCCCTTGAAAAAAGGGCACCATGCAAAAGGGGCACCTTACTTTCCCTCGCACAAAAACCGAGTGTCTTTGCGTTTTTGTTGCCGTCGTTTTGTTTGGCACAGACAATGCATCTTTTTTCTGAAAAATTTTCTTCTGATTTAAAAGGAAGCGTTTTATGAAATGATCCCCCTTTCTCTCCTCAAACGCTTGGTATACCCTGAGGAATTCGAGGCCCAGTGTATGCGGTTTTTGTTACCTTGTATTCATTATGGTTGTCTGAAAAACAGACAAACAAAATTCCCCATAGGGTGGTCTGTGCCAGTCTTTATTTGGTACATATTATAGCATTGAGCATTAAAATGCCCATGAAGGGAAGAAAAGTTTCATTACCACTTGTAACTTTTGAACACATCAAAAAAACCAATCTCATGCCATTGTAAACCAAGCGCATGTTTTGTGTAAATCAATCATGACACTGGTTTTCGAATAGTTCTTAAAGTCCTCGATCAACTTTGCCATGTCTTGCATTTCATTACGGTGAATGGTTGTCAACAAGTGCATCTCGTTTGTCATGCCCCCCGTAATGCCATATGTCATTGGCAATAAACACCTGCACATCATCACCACAAGCACCTGCGTTGAGCCTGGGCATATTTTACGATTAGAACGCACTGTGCCACACTTTTGTTTTGTTCATCGCATGAAATCAATGAGAATGGCTTGTGACCATTATTGGTATAAAATGTATGCCCCTTACCAAAGATAAGGTGCCATCATTTTTCTCACACGTCACCTGGAATACCCCAAATAACATCTTGGTATCTTTCAATGTTTTACACCCGTGTATACAACAAAAATCAACCCAGGCCACTGTCACAATCACAGAGTACAAACATTTTTTATACCAAAGCGTTTCCTCTTGTTGGGAAATTATCGCTTGAATGACAGTCTACCTTTAAAACAAAATCAAGACCTTAAATTACAAGATTCTTAAATGGATAAAAGTATATCCTAATTTTGTTTGGTACAAAAACATTTCTAATTTTGTATAACCTTCATTTCTGTGGGGCCGGGTTTTTTGTCGAGAAGTGCAACATATTTTAAGAGAAAGATAATTTTCAGGGTATGATTTCACTGAAGACCGGGGTAAAAATTTAGTCGATGTTGGACCAGTATGCTTTTATATTTTCTTTATAGATGAGGCCCATAAGCATTATTGTTGCAAAAAGCAAATACTTTTCGCAAAGTCGTCTTTTCCACCTGTGTAGCTTGCTGTGGGATAAATCGTATTTCCATGGTGTACTCAAAATACTTATATTTTCCCCCGACAAAAATTTCCATCAATGGCTGGTCAAAAATAATTCAAAAAATTTCCATTTCTTGGGGCCGTGGTTAAAGGGGGGAAACAGGTAAAATTCCACTTGAGAATCATCAAAGTGGTGAGGGTTTTGGGGAAAAAAATTGGGATTTTTTTGCCAAACCCCCAAAACGGTTTGTGGTGGATACTGGACTCATAGGGTGGTTGGCGGGTGGTTGGGTTGGGTGTGGTGGGCTGGGGGCTGGGGGCTCCCCTTTGCCTTGAACTGACGAGTCAGTGCGTGGGGCCCAGCGGGCCTGGGAGTCACGCATGGGGGTGCCACACCATCACCACTAACACCATCCACTGTGCCTGTGGGCTATCCATGCCAAGTGTAGCCACATCATCCCCCTACATACCTAAAACTGGGGTTTGGGCCACGGGATGTACTCCGGGATGTACCCGTCCCTGGGGGACAGCATGGGTACACTCCCCAGCGATGCGGGGGCAAAATACCGACGCTTTCCTGGTGAATTGATTCCCCACTATCACTACTCGTTTGATCGTCGGTGCAATAAAATCACAGTCCACTCACTATCACATCATTACTGAAGTCAAAGGGCCCGGCCCCCACGAAAAAATTAGTTTTCTTTGCGATGAGGAACAACCCACCGTGAGTCACGAGTGCCCACACCAGAGGTAAAGGTTTTAGGTTGTCAGGGTTTTTTTTGACTTTTACGATATCCCGGGCATTTTTTCGGCACTAACTGATCAAAGCCGTAGAAAATTCGTCTTTTTTTTCCACTTCCATCAGTGTCAGAAACTCAGATGGAAGGGGAGAGTCCCCCAAATTTTTTTTAGGGTGGGAAACTGATTGCGACAGGCATGGTGAACAAGGGGAACTGGCCGGGGTTTTCCCCAATGCTATGCGGGCGCCTAGATTTTTTGTTTTGGCGCCACCCCCCACGCAGACCCTTCTCTCACATTAGGCCTTGAGCATTTTCGCGCTAAATTTGACCGCTAAATTTTGGCGTAGATCTACGGTTTGGACCTAACGAAAAGCTTTGATCTACGGGACGGGCCCCGAAAGGGTTAAACAAAAACACGGGCAAAGTTTTTTTTTTCAATTATCACTGTGGCTGAGGATTTTTTTATATGCGCACCTGACCCCACAGACCCCTTCTTTCATATGTAGGCCCACCCCGCTTTCTCTCCTGGATTTTAGGGCGCAGAATTTAGGGAACTAGTACTCAAAAACCCTGGGCATAACCGTTACTTCTCCAAAACCCTGAAAGGGTTAACAAGATTTTTTTACCATTACTGTGCTCTGAAGATAGTTATTTCTTTGGGCTTTTTTTTTTACTTGTTTAGCTCATTTCTATTTTTTTACAAAAAATATCTCATCTTTTTTTAAAAAATACATTTTTTTTTTTGCTTTTTTATGTTTCGGTTGTTGTTTGATTTGGTTATTAGGGGGTTTTCATTTAGGTGGCCCGGGGGCCTGGTGGGTAAAGCTCCCGCTTCACACACGGGGGGCCCGGGGTTTGATTCCCTTGGGAGGAAACATTTCAACAGTTTCCTACACCTGTTTTCCTGTTGCCTAGCAGCAAATAGGTACCTGGGTGTAGTCGATGGTGTGGGTCGCATCCTGGGGGACAAATTGGGACCCCAAAGGAAAAAGTTAGACGGCCCTCGATGACCACTGACTTCTTGGGGGTTATCCTGGGGTGGCTAACCCGGGGGTTAAAAAAAATCCAAATCTTATTTTATTTTTGGAGTAGCCCAAACAATTTGGATAGTACCAGCTCTTTCTTCATAATCCAGTCTTTCATTTTTCCAATTTTTAAAATTTTTTTTAATTCAATTTATTATTAAAATTCCCCGAATTTCTGGATATATTAATTTTTATTTTTTGAACACAATGTGCACTGATTTCTGAATCCTGTGAAAAAAATTTTATCTTCTATTTTGTGAGTTTGAGCCAAGTTGCCTGGCCCTACTGTTTCTACGCTCAAAATTTCTTAGTTATGGACAAGGGGTAGGTTGTGGTTTGTTTTTGAAATAAAATATTCTGCCTGTAAGCAGTGCAGTATACACAAAATTCAAAATAATTTTCCACTATATCTATAATATAATTTAAAACACTAGAGTAGAGAGCTGGTTTTAGTTTAGGCACCTATCATGTTATATCATTTACAACAACATTTAAGACACAAAAATTTCTTTTTTACTGAACGATCTATAAGGCCAATTTAACCAAAAAGCAAAGATGAATAACAAAAAAACCCGCACATAAAAAGAGAAGTTTACGACGACGTTTGGGTCCGACTTTGGGCCTTTACAAAGTCACACTAACCGGAAGTGGGGGCAAGACGGCTATATATAGGCAGGAAGGGTGGTGGTAGTATAAACAAGAATGGTATATAATACCTCGGTATTTTTACCTTCTTGTACTACACACCCCACCCTTCCCCCTAATAAGCCTCCCGTCCACTTCTGGTTAGTGTGATTTGTAAATGGTCCCCAAACGGACCGAAAAAATCGTCGAAGCTTTTTCTTTTATGTGCGGTTTTTGTGTATCATTCCAGTCACAGATTGGCCTTTTTTGTTATTTAAAAGATGAATACAATGACATAAAAATGCTGGAGGGTGTCAACCCTTTGGGGGTCGTTTGGTATTGACTAAACAGGCTGGAGGGGGGTGACCCAGGTGTCTTCAGTGGTAAACATAAAAAGTGCTGGGGGAGGTGTCACCCTTGGTATCATTAAAAAAAATTTCCCAACCCTTTTTTAAAACCTAATAGGGTTTTGGGGTTCCCTTTGTTTTTTTTTAAAAATTTAAGAAAAAAATTTTTTTGTTAAACTCTCTCTTTTAAAACCCCAAAAAATTTTTATATTTCCCGAATATTGGGTTTTTTTTTATTTGGTTTTCAAGAATAAAAGTGGAGGGTTTTTTGGGGGGGGGTTTTGGGGGGTTTGGTGGTTTTTCCCCTTGGTTTTTTTTGGTTCAAAACAGTGTAAATGTCACCTTGGTTTTTTGTGGTTAAAAAATTGGGAGGTTTCTTTTTAGGGGTATTTGGGGGGGGTTGTTTCCCTTTTTGTTTTTAGGGGTAAATGCAAAAACGGGCTGGAGGAGGGTTGTAATGGTGTGTTTTAGGTATGTGTGTGGGGGAGGTGTTGGTTGTAGTGGTAAAATTAAAATTTTGGGGGGTTTTATTTATTTTTTGGTATTAAATTTTTAATTAGTTTTGTTCATGGGGGGGTTTTTGTTTTGTTAGGGGAAAGGGATGTGTGGGGGTTTGGTGTGTTTGTGGGGTTGTTGTGGGGGTGTTTTGTGTTTTGTGGTTTTTGTTTGTGGTGTTTTTTTATTTGGTTTTAAAATTTTTATTTGTAGGGGGTTTATGGTTTGTTTTGTGTTATTGTTTGTTGTGTGTTGTGTGTGTGTGTGGGGTTTTTGTGGGGGGTTTTGGTTGGGGGTGGTGTTGTGTGTGTGTGAGTGTAGTGAGTGGTGGTTGGGTTGGGTGGTGTGTGTGAGTGGTGTATGTGTGGGGTTTGTGTGATTAAGTGTTGCGGTGTTTGTGTGGGGTGTTGTGTGGGGGTTGTGGTGTGTGTGTGGGTTGGTGGGTTGTGGTTTGGTGTGTTGGTGTGTTGTGGGTGTTGTGTGTGGTTGTTTTTGGTGTGTGTGGTGTTGGTGGGGTTTGTGTGTGTGTTTGTGTGTGGGTGTTGTGTGGTGGTTTGTGTGTGTGTGGGTGTGTGGGGTGTGTGTGTGGTTTGGGTGTGGTGTGTGTGGGGTTTGTGGTGGGTGTGTGTTGTGTTGTGTTTTGTTTGTGTGTGTGGTGTGGTGGGGTGTGTGTGTGGTGTGTGGGTGGTGTGTGTTGGGTGTGTGTGTGTTTTTTGTGGGGGTGTGTGGTGTGTGTGTTTTGTGTGTGTGTGTGGTGTGGTGTGTGTGGTGTGTGTGGGGGGTGTTGGGGTTGGTGGTGTGTGGGTGTGTTTTGGTGGTTGTGTGTGGTGTGTGTGTGGTGTGTGTGTGGTGTGGGTGTGGGTGTGTGTGTGGTGTGTGGTGGTTGTGGTTGTGTGTGGTGTGTGTTGTGTGGGGTGGTGGTTTTGTGGTGTGTTGGGGTTGTGTGGTGTGGGGTGTGGTTGTGGGTGTTTGGAGTTGGTGTGTGTTGTTGTGTGTGTGTGTGTGTGTTGTGTGTGTGTGTGTGTGTGTGTGTTGTGTTGTGAGTGGTGTGTTGTGTGTGTTGGGTTGGGTGTGTGGTGTGTTATGTGTGTGTATGTGTTTTGTATGTGTTGTTTTGTGTGTGTATGTGTGTTTTGTGTGTGTGTGTGTGTGTGTGGTGTGTTGTGGGGGGGTGTTGTGTGTGGGGTGTGTGTGTGTGTTTTGTGGGGTTTTGTGTGTGTGGTGTTGGGGGAGGTACTCACCTAGTGTGGTTTGCAGGGGGACTAGTCACAGCCCTGGCCCTCCCTTTTTTACGGTTGCTAATGGGTCACTCTTCCTCTCCATGAGCCTACATGGGAGGACCTGCCTCCACTTATCACTTCCCCGACTATTCCATTATTGAAACCTGTGACTGAAGAAATATTCCTAACATCCCCGTATTCACTGATCTTCAACTTCCAACTGGACTTTGTTGCTGTGTCCCCTATCTGGAACATCCTTCTCTGGCCACCTTGTCGTTCCTCTCCCTATTTTTTTTTTTATCAACCCCTCCCCAAATCTTTTTTCTTTCCCGAGTCGTCGGGTTGATTTTCCCTAACCTCTATCATAGGACATACCCCTTAGCTCCCAGACTATTATTGTTGCAAACCCTTTTCACTTTCTCTAGTTTCCTTACGTGCTTGACTAGGTTTGGGTTCCAAACTGGTACTGCATACTCCAATATGGGCCTAACGTACACTATGTACAGGGTCTTGAACGATTCCTTATTAAGATGTCAGAATGCTCTTCTTAAGTTTGCTAGGTCCCTATTATGCTGCAGCAATTATTTGGTTGATGTGCACCTCAGGAGATGTGCCCGGTGTTATACTCACCCCATGATTCTTTTCCTTGAGTGAGATTCGTAGTCTCTGGCCCCCTAGACTTACTCTGTCTGTGGTCTTCTTTGCCCTTCCCCAATTTTTCCTGACTTTGCATTTGGTGGGGTTGAACTCAAGGAGCCAGTTGCTGGACCAAGTCTGCACCCCTGCCCAGATCCCTCTGTAGTTCTGTCTAGTCCTCATCCGATTGAATTCTTCTCATAACTTCATCATCTGCAAACAGGGACACTTCAGAGTCTTTTTCCTTCTGTCTTGTCGTTTCACAAATACCAGAAACAGCAGCAGTTTCCCAAGACTGACCCCTGTGGCATCCCACTGTTATAGACACCTCACCATGTACCCTGATTCTCGTTGTCTTCTTGGAAGGTATTCCCTGATCCACTGTAGTGCCTTCCCCGTTATCCCCGCCTGGTCCTCCAGCTTTTTTCACTAATCTCTTGCGTGGAAAATGTGTCAAATGCCCTTTTTACAGTCCCAAAAAAATGCCCAAACTACCCCCCCCTCTCCTCTTGACTTACTGCTGTCACCTTGTCATAGAACTCCATAGGTTTGTGACACAGGATTTCCCACCCTGAATTTAGCTGGCTGTTGCTGATAAGCCATTCCTTTCTAGGTGCTCCACCATTCTTCTCCTGATAACCTTCTCTATGATTTGATAGTTACATTTTATGACACTGGTCTGTAGTTTAATGTTTTGGGTCTTCCCCTTTTTTCTTAACCCTTTCCTGTCGGGCCGTATATATATGTCTTACGAGGTACCGTTTTTGACGTAATATCCATAAATTCTAGTGGCTTAAAATCGGAAGGAGAAAGCTGGTAGGCCCCTTTGGAGAGAAGGGCCCTGGTGGTCGTGTGCACCATAAAAAAAAATCCGGGAGCACGCAGTGCATAACAAAAAAAAAAAAAACTCTGACCTTTTTTTTTTTTTTAAAATGCCGTTTTTGGACTATTTTTGTTTTAAATTTAAGAAAGATAAGAAAAGAAGATTTCGTTCGGATTTTTAACCCCGGAGGGTTACCACCCGGAAAAAACCCAAGAAAGTCAGGCGTCATCAGGACTGTCTAACTTATTTCCCCTTTGGGGTCCTTAATCTTGTCCCCAGGATGCGACCCACACCAGTGACTAACACCCGGTACCTATTTCTGCTAGGTGAACGGACAACAGGTGAAAGGGAAAACCCGTGTCAAATTTTTCCCACCCGCCGGGAATCGAACCCGGCCCTCGGTGTGAAGGGGGAGCTTTACCACCAGGCCACCGGGTTGATTCTCTTTTTCCTTGGCTCATTGAAGAATGGAAAAATATTATAAAATAGAGGTGATTTGATTGTTTTTACTATAAAAAGAACTTGAAATGGAGCTCAAAGTAGGAAAAATGTTTGTTTTTGCCGTGTTCAAAAGTAAAAAATGATGTCATTGTCCAAAAAATGTCCAACTACTTCAAAAATTTGCTCAAAATGGGTCGATGTTATTTACACAATTATTACATATTGCAGTAGTTGCATAATAGTAAATCTTCTATTTTTTTTTTTGGGGTAAAAAAATTTAAAAAAAAGCAAGAGTAATTCAAGGGGCCGGGGCATGACTGGGAACAAAGAAAAGTTTTTTAGAGCCAGGAAAGTCTGCATGTTCATTCTGGCCTTATTTTGAAAATTGTCCCTATTTTTTAATATTTTGAAATTGGGCCCAAAATTTCAAATTTTTTTGACCACTTATTGGTAGTTGAAATTTGGGAAATGGGGAGTTTCTTGTACCAAACGATAGAAAAAATGGAGTTCTAAAGAAAAAGCTATGATTTGGTCAACTGGAAAAAGGAATTTGCCAAAATGGATCAAAGTGGGGGGGAATCGCCGATTTGTAAATATCGCCGAGGTCGCTAAAATTCGCGGAGGTAATTCCTCAGTTTTCCCTCAATTTCGTTTTTTTTGGGGTCATTACAACGGGAAAAGATTCTTATCTTTCATAAGAAATTTTTTTTTTTTTTAAATTTTGCGACACCAGGGGACCCTAGGATTGGGGGGTTGCGACAGTCAAGGGGGAAAATTTGGGGCACATTTGCTGTCTTCCAACCTCGGTAGTTCCCTTTTCACAATGTTTTTAAGATTGTTGTTTAACCAGCCTCTGTCCCCTCTCAGACCCATAGAAGATGTTATCCAGCCCTTGCCTTTGAGGTATCTAGCTCACTTAGCACCTCTTCACTTCTTCCTCAATGTTGTATTGGTCCAAACTTGATGGTGACCCCGCCTTTCTCTTTCGGGAGCCCCTTTTGTCTCCTCTGTGAACATTTTTTTGAACTCATTTTTGAGTTCCTCACATACTTCACAGTCTTTTCATGTGACTCCCCCCCTTCCCTTTCCTCAGCCTGTTTACCTGGCCCTTTTGACTGTTGTTGTCCCCCTGATGTGGCGTAAAACACTGCAGGTCAGTTTTGGTTTTTTTGCTGCTATCATTTTTGCGATGTCAATGGGCCTCCCTTTTTACTTGTGCATATTCTTTTTCTGGCCTTAGACTACCTCCTTTTTTTCCCTGGCCCTTTCCCTTTCTATATTTTCTTCCATTCTCTAGCACATTTTGGTTTTTCCCTTCCCAAACCCCCTTGGGTGAACAAAAGGCTATCCTGGCTTTCTCATTTTTCTGTTCCCCTTTGGGTAAAAACCCTCCTCAGTTTCCCTTTGCATATTGTTTCACATATTCCATCTCTCATTTACTGACTTCCCCGCCATTCCTGTCCCACTGAACCCCCGCGGGAAAATTTTTCATGCCTGTGTATCCCCTTTTTTTAGTTTGGCTTTATTGGTCCTCCCTTTTGTTCCCCACTTATTTGTAACTCTATGTATTCAAAGCTCCGAGGGGGGTCTTTTCTTATGTGATGTTCCTCAATATCTGCGCTACTCAGGTGAATACTATCCATTTTTTGCTGATTCATCCTTCCTCTCTCTCTGGTAGTGTTCCCTTACAGTTGGACATGAGGTTTTCCTTCTCATTAGCCATCACATTTTTGGGCCCCCCCTGTGGCTCCAGGTTCCCCAGTCAATCCTCCTTATGGTTGAAGTCACCCATAATAGCAGCTTTGCCCCCCTCGCTGACCCTTCTGGCCCCTTAGCCAGTGTGTCAACCATCGCTTATTACTCTCGTCATACTCTTGCCTTACCTCCTGTGTTTGTGGGGGGGTTTTAAAATAACTGCAATTACCACCTCGGGACCTCCAGACGAATGTTCCTATTATGTAATTTTGCTTCTCCTCTGTCTCCTCTCCCCAGCTCATCAAAAACCCATCAGTTTTTTTAGAGCAGTGCCCCCTCCTCCACCCCCCCCTGTCTTTTTCAGGATCTTATCCCATTGGAAAAATGCATCTGTTATCTTTCCGTACCTTGGTTGCTGTAGAGCTGTGATGTCCAGTGAAACCTCTTTGACTCTTTTTGTGCCACTCCTCCCACTTATTCGTTATTTCCATCAGCGTTCGTTACCCTACTTACCCCTGTGAGGGTGAGGGGCCTGGCAGTGTGCTGTGGGGTTTTACAGCATTTGTGGGGGGGAGGGGATGTAAGTGTGGATTGTGTTTTGTTTGGGTACCCT
>NW_026505471.1:0-15284 GCF_026875155.1 Cherax quadricarinatus
TTTGTTTTTTGGGGGTTTTGTCTTCTTGTTTTTTTCTTTTTTCTGTGTTTTTTGTACTTGTTTGGTTTTATTGAAAATTTTTTTTATTGACCCCACCTTTTTTTGACGTAATGTTTCTTTGTTTATTGTACTGTACTGTCTTCTGTATTTACCCTTTCCGGGTTCTCTGTTCATTGTAGTCTGGTCCCTTTTGTTTATTGTACTGTACTGGTATTTTGTTTGTATTGTACTGGTTTCTGTGTTATTGTACGTAAGTTTCTGTGTTATTGTACTTCTACTTGTCTTCTGTGTTATTGTACTGTACTGGTCTTCTGTGTTATTGTACTGTACTGGTCTTCTGTGTTATTGTTCTGTACTGGTCTTGCGTGTTATTGTACTGTACTGGTCTTGTGTGTTATTGTACTGTACTGGTCTTCTGTGTCATTGTATTGTACTGGTCTTCTGTGTTATTGTACTGCACTGGTCTTGTGTTTTTGCACTGCACTGGTCTTGTGTTATTGTACTGTACTGGTCTTCTGTGTTATTGTACTGTACTGGTCTTGTGTTATTGTACTGTACTGGTCTTCTGTGTTGTTGTACTGTACTGGTCTTGTGTTATTGTATTGTACTGTGTTATTGTATTGTACTGTGTTATTGTATTGTACAGGTCTTCTGTGTTATTGTATTGTACTGGTCTTGTCTTATTGTACTGTACTGGTCTTCTGTGTTATTGTATTGTACTGGTCTTCAGTGTTATTGTAATGTACTGGTCTTCTGTGTTATTGTACTGTACTGGTCTTCTGTGCTATTGTACTGTACTAGTCTTCTGTGTTATTGTACTGTTCTGGTCTTCTGTGTTATTGTTCTGTACTGGTCTTGTGTGTTATTGTTCTGTACTTGTCTTCTGTGTTATTGTACTGTACTAGTCTTCTGTGTTATTGTACTATACTGGTCTTCTGTGTTATTGCACTGTACTGGTCTTCTGTGTTGTTGTTCTGTACTGGTCTTCTGTGTTATTGTACTGTACTGGTCTTCTGTGTTATTGTACTCTACTGGTCTTTTGTGTTACTGTACTGTAATGGTCTTTTCTGTCATTGTACTGTTCTGGTCTTCTGTGTTATAGTACTGTATTGGTCTTCTGTGTTATTGCATTCTACTGGTCTTCTGTGTTATTGTACTGTACTGGTCTTCTATGTTATTGTACTGTACTGGTCTTCTGTGTTGTTGCATTGTACTGGTCTTCTGTGTTATTGTACTGTACTGGTCTTCTGCGTTGGTGTATTGTACTTTTCTTCTTTGTTATTGTATTGTACTGGCCTTCTGTGTTATTGTACTGTACTGGTCTTCTGTTTTATTGTTCTGCTAACTTTCTTGTGTTGTTTATTGTAAATGTACTGTCTTCTGTGTTATTGTACTCCACTGGTCTTTTGTGTTACTGTACTGTATTGGTCTTCTGTGTTATTGTACTGTACTGGTCTTCTGTATTACTGTACTTTACCGGTCTTCTCTGTCATTGTACTGTTCTGGTCTTCTGTGTTATTGTACTGTACTGGTCTTTTGTGTTATTGTATTGTACTGGTCTTCTGTGTTATTGTACTGTATGGCTTCTGTGTAATGTACTCTTTTGTTATGTGTTATTGTTACTGTGTGCTCTTCTATGTATTGTACTGTACTGGTTTCTGTTACTGCATTGTACTGGGTCTTTGTGTTATTATACTGTACGGGTCTTCTGTGTTATTGTATTGTACTGGTCCTCTGTGTTATTGTGTTGTACTGGTCTTCTGTGTTATTGTTCTGTTCTGGTCTTGTGTTATTTTACTGTACTGGTCTTCTGCGTTATTGTATTGTACTGGTCTTCTGTGTTATTGTGTTGTACTGGTCTTCTGTGTTATTGTGTTGTACTGGTCTTCTGTTTTATTGTATTGTAGTTGTCTTCTGTGTTGTTGTACTGTACTGGTCTTCTGTGTTATTGTATTGTACTGGTTTCTGGTTTTGTCCACCTTTATTGTTCTGGTTTCTGTGTTTTTGTCGTGTGTAATGGTCTCTGTTTTATTTGTATTGATAGTTGTCTTCTGTTTTGTTGTACTGTATGGTCTTCTGTGTTATTGTACTGTACTGGTCTTCTGTGTTTTTATACTGTTCTACGGGTCTTCTGTGTTATTGTATTGTACTGGCCTTGATGTTATTGTGTAGTACTTGTCTTCGTGTTATTGTTCTGTCTGGTCTTGTGTTATTGTACTGTATGGTCGTCTGTGTTATGTACTATTGGTCTTCTGTGTTATTGTTATGTACTGTTTTCTGTGTTATTGCACTGTTCTGGTCTTGTGTTATTTATGTTATGGTCTTCTTATGATTGTATTGTGCTGGTCTTCTGTTTTATAGTGTTGTATGGTCTTCTCTGTTTATTGTTCTGTTTGGTCTTGTGTTATTGTACTGTATGGTCTTCTGTGTTATTGTATTCTGTACTGGTCTTCTGTGTTATTGTACTGTACTGGTTTTTGTTGATAATTGTATTGTACTGGTTTCTGGGTTATGGTGTTGTTATGGTCTTCTGTGTTATTGTACTGTTCTGTTCTTGTGTTATCGTACTGTACTGGCTTCGAGTTATTGTATTTCTACCCATTTTACTGGTTTCTTCTGTGTTATTGTACTGACACTGGTCTTGTGTTATTGTACTGTTACTGGTCTTCTGTGTTATTGTACCTGTAATGCGTTATTGAGTTATTGTTATTGTAGTGGTCTTCTGTGTTATTGTACTGTACTGTCTTGTTTTTTGTACTGTACTTCTTTCTTTGCTATTGTTACTGTTTACTGGTCTTGTTTTATTGCCCTGCACTGGTCTTGGGTTATGTACTGTACTAGGTCTTTTGTGTTTTTGTACTGCACTGCGTCTTCGGTGATATTGTATGTGCTTGTCTTCTGTGTTATTGTACTGTACTGTCTTGTGTTATTGTATGTACTGGTCTTGTGTTATTGTACTGAACTTATCTTCTGTGTTATAGTACTGTCTGTTTGTGTTATTGTATTGTACTGATATTGTATTGTACTATGTCTTCTGTGTTATTGTATTGGTACTGGTCTTGTCTTATTGTCTGTATGGTCTTCCTGTGATCTTGTATTGTACTAGTCTTCTGATGTTATTGTTACTGTATGGTGTCGTGTTATTGTTACTGTATAGTCTTTGTGTTATTGTACTGTTACTGGACTTCTGTGTTATTGTATTGTTCTGGTTCTTCCTGTGTATTGCACTGTAACTGGCTTCTGAGTTATTGTCACCTGTACTGGTCTTCTGAGGTTATTGTCTGTACTGTCTTCTGTGTATTTGTACTGTACTGTTCTTCTGTGTTATTGTACTGTCTGGTCTTTGTGTATTGTACTGTAATAGTCTTCTGTGTTATTTTACTGTAATTGTTTCCGTGTTATTGTACTGTCCTGGTCTCTGTGTTATTGTTTGTACTGGTTCTTGTGTGTTATTTACGTATGGTCTTCTGTGTATTTCTACTGTTCTGGTTTCTGTGTTATTGTTCTGTAATGGTCTTGTGTGATATTGTACTGTTACCTGGTCTTGTGTGTTATTGTACTGTACTGCGTCTTCTGGTTATATCTACTCTAATGGTCTTCTGTGTTATTGTTTCTGTTCTGGTCTTCTGTGTTGATTGTTACTGTTCTGGTCTTTTGTGTTATGTACTGTACTGGTCGTCTGTGTATTGTACTGTAACTGGTTTTTTCTGTGTTAATTGAACTGACTGGTCTTCTGTGTTATTGTACTGTACGGATTTCTGTGTTATTGTACTGTATTGGTCTTCTGTGTTATTGTACTGTATTGGTTCTTCTGTGTTTTGCTTATGTAAAGGTACTGTAGATGAATGTTCAGAGAAGGACATGTTGATAAATTAGACACTTGTGCGACTCTTGGGTATCTTTATTGAGGAAACGTTTTCGCCAACAGTGGCTTTCATCTTGGGCACAACCTACTTCAAATTAAACAAATGTGACACTATCTATGACCTTCCTGCCATACGGTTTATAAGCTGCTTCTCCGACATCTGCCGTATTTACTCAAGAATTGATGGGACTGACACATCGACTCAAGTTGAGGGATGATACTCATTCTCCTCCTGTTCTTCAAGTTTCTCCTATGTTGGACTGTTGAAGCCATGTGTGGCGCGAAGTAACCCCATTTCCTCAATAAAGATTCCCAAGAGTCGCACTGTGTCTAATTTTATCAACATGTCGGTTCTCTGAAACATTCATCTACAAACTGTCAGAACACTGCAAGTCTTCGGCATCTTAAACTAAGGAATTCTTCGTTGTAATTCTTGGGCAAACTACTTCCCCATTGAACAAATGTGACACCACCTATGACTGCTACACCTCTCCTGCCATACGGTTTATAAGCTGCTTCTTCCGCTTCTCATCTGCGTATTCTACTTCAAGATTGGATGGACTGAACAATCGACATAAAGGTGTGGGATGATACCTATTCTCCTCGTCCTTCAAGTTTCTCCTATGTATGGATGATGAAAGCCCTGTGTGGGCGAAACGTTTTCTCTCAATAAAATACCCAAGAGAGTCGGCAACATGTGTGTAATTTATCAGCTGTACTGTCTTCTTGTTTATTGTACTGTATGGTCTTCTGTGATATTGTTACTGTACGGTTCTTCGATGTTATTGTATTGTACTTGTTTCTGTGTTATTGTACTGTTTGGTCTGTGTTTTGTTACTGTACTGGTTCTGTGTTATTGTATTGTATGGTCTAATGTGTTATTGTACTGTAATATTATTGTGTTATTGTATTGTACTTGTTTTCTGAGATTATTGTACTGTACTGGTCTTTGACTTATGTACTTTTATGGTCTTTCTTGCTGTGTTATTGTACGTTTACTAGTCTTCTGTGTTATTGTTACTGTACTGGTCTTCTGTGTTATTGTATTGTTACTATTCTCTGTGTTATTGTATGTACTGGTATGTAGAGGAATGGTTCAGAGAACCGACATGTGATATATAGACCATGTGCGACTTTGGGTATTTTATTGAGGAAACGTTCGCCACCAGTGGCTTATTGTGGGCACGACCTACTTCCACATGAAACAAAAGTGACATACCTATGACCTCTCTGCATTACGTTTCTAAGCTGCTTTTCCGTCATCTGCCGTATTCTACTCAAGATTGATGGACTGAACACATCGACTCAATGGTTGAGTGACTGATTACCTCATTCTCCTCTGTTCTTCAAGTTTTCCTATGTATGGACTGATGAAGCCTCTGTGTGGCGAAAACGTTTCCTCAATAAAGATTCCCAAGAGTGAACATGTGTCTAATTTATCAACACTATACTGGGTCTTCTCTGTTATTGTCTGTACTGGTCTTATTCTGTTTTGTAATTCTGTGATAGTGTACTGTACTGGTCTTCGCTGTTATTGTATTGTAATTTCTTCTGTGTGATTGTACTGTACTGGTCTGTGTGAGTTATTGTACTGTACTGGTCTTCTATGTTATTGTACTGTACTGGTCTTTGTGTTATTGCATTGTTATGGTTCTTCTGTGTTATTGTACTGTATTGGTCTTCTGCGTTAGTGTATTGTACTTTTCTTCTTTGTTATTGATTGTACTGGCTTCTGAGTTATTGTACTGTATGGTTTTCTGTTATATTGTATTGTAGATTGTCTTTCTGTGTGTTGTACTGTACTGGTCTTCTGTGATTATTGTACTTGTACTGGTCTTTTGTGTTATTGTACTGTAACGGGTCTTTGTGTTAGTGTATTGTACTAGGTTTCTGTGTTATTGTGTTGTAACTGGTCTTCTGTGTCATTGTATGTACTTGGTCTTGTGTTATTCTACTGTATGGTTTCTTTGTTATTGTATTGTACTGGTCTTCTGGATAGTGTGTTGTACGGTCTCTGTGTAATTGGTGACTGTACTGGTTTTCTGTGTTATTGTATTGTACTGGTTTCTGTGTTATTGTGTTGTACTGATTTTCTGTGTTAATTGTACTGTTGTGTCTAGTTGTTATTGTACTGTCTTGTTTCCTGTGGTTCTTACCCCCCCCCCCCCCCCCCCACCTCTCCCCCATATTGGATGGTTTCTGTGTTATTGTACTTGCAATGATCTTGTGTTATTGTACTGTATGGTCTTCTGTGATATTGTACTGTACTGGTCTATATGTGATTATTTGTATTGTTGTGGTATTCTGTGTTATTGTACTGTACTGGTTTTCTCTGTTATTTTATTGTACTGGTCTTCTGTGTCATTGTACTGTACTTGTCTTCTTTGCTATTGTACTGTACTGGTGTTGTGTTTTTGCACTGCACTGGTCTTGTGTTATTGTACTGTACTGGTCTTCTATTTTATTGTACTGCACTTGTCTTCGGTGTTATTGTATTGTACTTGTCTTCTGTTTATTGTACTGTACTGGTCTTGTGTTATTGCACTGTACTTGTCTTGTGTTATTGTACTGTACTGGTCTTCTGTGTTATTGTACTGTACTGGTCTTGTGTTATTGTATTGTACTGTGTTATTGTATTGTACTGGTCTTCTGTGTTATTGTATTGTACTGGTCTTGTCTTATTGTACTATACTGGTCGTCTGTGTTATTGTATTGTACTGGTCTTCTGTGTTATTGTTCTGTACTGGTCTTCTGTGTTATTGTACGGTACTGGTCTTCTGTGTTATTGTATTGTACTGGTCTTCTTTGTTATTGTACTTACTGGTCTTTCTGTGTTATTGTACTGTTCTTGTCTTTGTGTTATTGACCCCCAAACTGTATGGTTCTTCTGTACTATTTTCCTGTTAACTGGTCTTCTGTGTTAATGTACTGTAATGGTATTCTGTGTTATTGTACTGTACTGGTTTCTGTGTTTATTGTACTGTATGGTCCATCTGTGTGGTATTGTATTGTACTGGGTCGAATGTGCTATTGGACTTGTACTAGTCTTCTGTTTATTGTACTGTACTGGTCTGCTGTGTTATTGTTCTGTTACTGGTCTTGGGTGTTATTGTTCCGTACTGGTCTTTTGTGTTATTGTTACATGTATGGGGCTTCTGTGTTATGCTACTGTACTGGTCTTCTTGTTATTGTTCTGTATGGTCTTGTGTGTTATTGTACTGTACTGGTCTTGTGTGTTTTTTACTGTACTGGTATTGTGTGTTTATTGTTTTGTACTGGTCTTCTGTATTATTTATGTTCTGGTCTTCTGTGTTATTGTACTGTAATGGTCTTCTGTGTTATTGTACTGTACTGGTCGTCTGTGTTATTGTACTGTATGGTTTCTGTGTTTATTGTACTGGCTGGTCTTCTGTGTTATTGTACTGTATGGTCTTCTGTGTTATTGTATGTATGTTTTTTTTTTTCGTCTTCTGTGTTATTGTACTGTATTGGTCTTCTGTGTTATTGTACTGTACAAGGTCTTTGTGTTATTGTACTTTATGGTCTTCTGTGTTATGGTACTGTACTGGTCTTCTGTGCTAATGTACTAGTACTGGTCTTTCTGCGTAATTGTACTGTTCTGGTCTTCTAAGTTCTTGTATGTACTAGTCTTCTGTGTTATTGTTAACTGTGTGGATCTTCAGTGTTATTGTACTGTATGGTCTTCTGTGTTATTGTACAGTATAGTCTTCTGTGTTATTGTACTGTATGGTCTTCTGTGTTATTGTACTGTGACAGGGTCTTCTGTGTTATTTTTTTGTATGTGCTGGTCTTTGTGTTATTGTACTGTACTGGTCTTCTGTGTTATGTTACTGTATCGTCTTCCTGTGTTATTGTACTGTCTGGTCTTCTGTGCTATTGTTACTGTACTAGTCTTCTGTGTTATTGTATGTACTGGTCTTCTGTGTTAAGTTTCTGATATGGTCTCGTGAGTTATTGTTCTGTTACTGGTCTTCTGTGTTATTGTATGTTCTAGTTTCTGTGTTATTGTACTATACTGGTTTCAGTGTTATTGTACGTTATGGGTCTTCTGTTGTTATGTTCTGTACTTTGTCTTGTGTGTTATTATGTAAGTACTGGTCTTCTGTGTTATTGTATCACTGGTCTTTTGTGTACTGTACTGTAAAGGTCTTCTGTGTTATTGTACTCTACAGGTCGTCTGTATTACTGTAACTTTACCGTTTCTCTGTCATTGCACTGTTCTGGTCGTCTGTTTTATTGTACTTGTAATGTTTTTTGTGATAAGTATTGTACTGGTCTTCTGTGTTATTGTACTGTATGGTTCTTCTGTGTTATGTACTTACTTGTCTTCTGTGTTATTGTATGTGCTGGTCTTCTATGTTATTGTACTGTATGGTCTTCTGGTTTTTGCATTGTACGGGTCTTCTGTTTATTAACTGTAGGGTTTCTGTGTTTTTGTTTTGTTGGCCTCTGTTTTATTGTTTTGTACTGGTCTTCTTTTTTATTGTTCTGTTTGGTCTTGTGTTATTTTTGTACGGGGCCCCTTCTGCTTTATTGTATTGTAGGTTTCGTGTTATTGTTTTGTACTGGTCTTCTGTGTTATTGTTTGTATGGCTTCTTTTTTAATTGTATTGTGTTGCTTCTGTGTTGTTGTATGTACGGGCTTCGTGTTATTGTTTTGTAGGTCTTCTGTGTTATTGTATTGTATTGTTTCTGTGTTTTTGTGTTTACTGGTCTTCTGTTTTATTGTTTTGTATGGTCTTCTGTTTATTGATTGAAATTGTCTTCTGTGTTTTTGTACTGTACTGGTCTTCTGTGTTATTGTACTGTACGGTCTTCGTGTTAATACTGTAGGGCTTCTGTGTTATTGTATTGTACGGTCCTCTGTGTTATTGTGTTGTATTTCTTCGGGTTTTATTTTTCTGTTCTGGTCTTGTTTTTTTTGTACTGTACGGTTCTGTGTTATTTTTAAAATACTGGTTTTTGTTTCCGTACCAAAGACCCGGAAGGAGGTTATGCGTTTTGTGGGATGGTAACTTTTATAAAAAGTTCGGGCCCAAATTTGTCAAAGGTGATCTCTCCACTCACTGACCTGAAGCCCAATTACTTTTTGTGTGGGATAAATGTCAGGGGCATTTAAACATTTTAAAAGTTTTGCTTCAATGTCCGTCTGGCTAGCCCTAATTTCACATTCCCCTTTTTCTCTACAAAAAGGGGGCCAGTGATACGGGTTTGGGGTGTATAGCAAAAAGTGGAGGGAAAATTGTTGAGTCACTATTTTTCGGAAAAAACTTAAGAAACACCCAGCACTATCCCACCAAGAAAAGGAGGCTTTTCTTGGTTAGCAGTGCAACTTTTTGAGGTTATTCTCCTCCCAGTTCACCCATAACGTGTATAGTGACCATAATCCCTTACTTTTCCTTCACAAAATGAGGAACCACAATCAAGATTTCAGGTGGGCCGTTTCTCCAACCCTTAATTTGGGTGATTATTATGTGAAGGGAGCGGAGAATTGGTTGCGATGCCTTGTCCGTTTTTAAAAGTGCCAATGTAGTGTATAATCACTTATCTATTCTTATTTTGCGTGTTTTGCGGTAGACGAGAGAGGGAAACCCTTGGACCCCCCAAAAGGGGGAAGGGCGGGTTGAGCTGGAGTGGAGGTATGGGAAATTCCCTATGTGTGTGTATTTGGGGGGGGCACATCAAAGCCTGCCTAGGAAGGTATGCTAGTTTTTTGGTTTTGGGCTAAATTTGCCTCGCCTCTGTTTTATGTTGGTATAGGGATTTTGGGACAAACTTTTTAGTGAAGTGGGGCGGGCGGTGAGCCCCCACGTTTGGTCATGTCTTTGATCCGGGGTGTTTTGGTTCTCAGGGCTCTTTTAAATTTTTCCTTTTTGGGTACCGCTGGGGTGCGGGGGCCCGGGGAGGTCCACCTTTCGGGGGTCCTCAGTGATGACTCCGGGGGTTTTACGGCCGCAGTCCCCCCAAACAAGATTTGGGGCCTATACCGTTTTTTTTTAGGGGTCGATATTTTTTCCCCTCTCCTGTGCTTCCTGTTTTCTCGCAAGTATGTCATGGGGAACCAGTTTTTTTACACAAAAATTGCTGTGGGGATGGATTTAAAAGTGATGTTGCTTTCAAGTAGTTTTTAACATTTTTAAAAAATCTGTTTTCTTTTTTTGAACCCCTGGAAAATGTACTTACGTTTAAAAGTTTTTTTGGTGGCCCTAATTTTGGGTCTCCCTTCAACATACTGAACTTTTGGTTACTTCATAAAAAGCATTCCCCGGGGGCACTTTTTTTTACAAAGTTAATTCTTTTTTATAATTTGCTTGATTAAATTTTGGTAAAATGCCAATGCCAGTGTCTGGCCACGCTTTGTTGTGATGGTGCCTTTTCCCAAATAAATTTTCTAAAGTGTGACTGTGGACTCGTTTGGCATAGAACTTGATCACTTTTAGTTCGCGAGTTACCATGCACATCAGTACCTCAGTTTGTTAAATATTGCATATTTGAGTACCAAAAAAAACCATGATTGTAGGTGGCATTCCCAGTTTTCATTTTTTCCCTTGCCCCAGACCTTTAAAGTGGGGTTTTTTTTTCCTTTTTTTTTTCCTTTTTCCTAGCAGTGTCCGTAGGGAAACCCCCCCCCCTAGAGGTGAGACCTATGTCTGGGGGGGGGGGGTGTTATGCAGGGTTCTGCATACATTTTAATGTACTCGTGGGAATGTGCCCTATAATAGTGAATGTTTAAAATTTTAAAAAATAATTTTATAATTCATAATGTGCATTTGGGGGACTGTAAAGTACTTAACTGTAATTTTAAAGAAATCCTGCTAGGATTTATTTTCCCCAAGGGGGTTTTGGGGATGCGGAGTGAGCGGGGGGGGAGCACGTGGGTCGCTGGTGTGGGGGCTGGGTCGGAGATCCTTGGGATTTGAGCTAAGTTTTAGGGGTACCCCTTTTTTTTAGCTAACCCAAGCCATAGGCTTCTATGGCTTACCTGTATGTTTTCCTAGGGTCGACAGGCCGGTCTGTGGGGGGGAGTGAGGAAATAAAAAATGGGGTTTTGAGGGAGTGAGACGGCCCGGCGGGGATAGGCCTAGTGTTTTGGTGGCTGGACCCAGCCAGCTGTTTCTTGTGTCCCTTTTTGGGCTTTAGGATTAAGGTGTTCTAGAGGTTATATAGTGTTTTGTTGAATAAATAATATATTTTCCAATGGATTTTTGCCTAACCCCTGTTTAAACCAAACCCCTTGAAGTAAAACCCTTTTGGTTAGCGCTTCTGTTTGACTGGGATGCCGGGGGGGCCTGTTATGCGAGAGGGGTTAAACTTTTTCCTTTGCCCTTGACCCGGCTCAAACCCCCCCCATCCCCCATTTTGCGTAACAATGGGGATCATTACTAAGTGTTTGCGTATTTGGTTTGTGTTCATGCTTTTTTTTTATGCGAAATGGGGGGGGAGTTTTGGGTTTTTAAATGATTTGAGGGGATTTCATAAAAAGGATTTTTGATGGTGATGTTAAACTTAGTTTCTGGTGAAATTTGCGGTGATTTTATTTCAGTGGCATTTGGGGTAACATAGTGTTTTGGGGGTATTGGAGGTTTTTGTGGGGTTTTTTTTTTAAAAGGGGTTCAAAAGTATTTGGAAAATCTTCAGTGTTGTTTGGAAAATTTTAAAAGGGTTTTGGAGTATCAAAAGATTTTTGAGTGTTTCGAAAAATTTGGGGTTTTTCGTAGTGAGATGATAAAGGGGGTTTTGGATGAAGAATTTTTGAAAAGGTGGTCCAAATGATTATAGAGGTTTTGAAGGGGTTCAAAGTAAAAATGAGGTGTGGGGGGTGGTGTGTGTTGTGGGGTGTTTTGTGTTTTGGGGGTGTGTGTGTGTGTGTGTGTGTGGGTGGGGTGTGTGTGTGTGAGATAGGTTGGGCATAGAGTTTTGTTTAAAATCGGTTAAAGTGATTTTATATTTTTAGTAAGGGAAAAATTAGGCTAGGGAAAGGGTTTGGATAAAAGGTTTGGGGTTTGGTTAGGTTAGGTTTTGGTTTGGTTAAGGGTAAATTAGGTTAGGGAAAGGTTTGGTTAGGTTTTTGGGTAGGTTAGGAAAGGTTTTGGTTTGGTTCGGGTTTGGGTTTGCTTAGGTTAGGTTTTGGGGTTTTCTTTTAAGGTTAGGTTTGGTTGGGATTAGGAAAAATTAGGTTAGTTTTGGTTAGTTAAAGGTTTTTTAGGTTAGGTTTTGGTTTTGTTTCGTTTGGGAAGGAAAGGTTAAAGGGTTTTGAAAAGGTTTTGGTTTTTGGTTTGGGGCAGGTTAGGTACGTTTGGGCTGGGAAAAAGATGATTATGTTTATTTTTCTTCCCTTTTTTGAAAACCAATTTTTATGGGGTTTTGCGACCTGAGTTGACGCAGGTTTTTTGGTAAGGAAAGACTAAAGGGGGATTTTTTTACCCTTGGGTGGAACCGCATTTTCATGGGGTCCCTTGGGGGGAAGGGGTGTACAAAAATCCAAAAGGGGGCGCCCAAAACTTTTGGGGAAAAGGGTTTTGGTTAGGTTAAGGGTTTGGTTAGGTTTAGGTTAAAGGGTTTGATAAGTTAAGGAGAAAAATTGGGGGGGTAGGTTTTGGGTTGATTGGGGGGTTGGTTGGGGGAGGTTGGTGTATGTTGGGGTTGGGTTTGTTTTGGGGGGTGTTTGGTTTTAAATAGGTTTTTGGGGATTTTTGGTTGGTTTTGGTTATTAGGGAGGGTTTTAAAGGTTTGGTTTTTTTCCCGTTTTGGTTGTAATTTGGGAGTATTAAATGGGTTGGGTTTTGAAAGGGGGGTTTAAAGGGGGGGGGGATTTATTAATTAAAAATTGGTTGGGGTTTTTTTTGGGTTGGGTTTTGGTTTTTTGGATTAAATTAAATTAAAAGGGAGGGAAAAAAAAAATTTGGGGTTTGTGGGTTGATGGGGGGGTTGTTGGTTGGGGTTTGGTTTGGGGGGGTGGGAGATTTGGGTTGTGTGTGTTGTGGGATGTGGGTGATGTGGGTTGTGGGTGTTGTGGGATGTGGGTGTTGTTGTCGAACTAGAGATACCGAAAAAAGATGTTATAAGTGGGTTGTTGATGTGACTTTTTCTGATGAAATTAGTTAAAACGAGAAAAAATTGTGGGGTGTGGGTGTTGTGGGTTGTGGGTGTTGTGGGTGTTGTGGGTGTTGTGGGTGTTGTTGTCGAACTAGAGATACCGAAAAAGATGTTATAAGTGGGTTGTTGTTGTGCCTTTTTCTGATGAAATTAGTTAAAACGAGAAAAAAAATTGTGGGGTGTGGGTGTTGTGGGTTGTGGGTGTTGTGGGTGTTGTGGGTGTTGTGGGTGTTGTTGTCGAACTAGAGATACCGAAAAAGATGTTATAAGTGGGTTGTTGTTGTGCCTTTTTCTGATGAAATTAGTTAAAACGAGAAAAAAAATTGTGGGGTGTGGGTGTTGTGGGTTGTGGGTGATGTGGGTGATGAGGATTGTGGGTGATGTGGCATGTGGGTGTTGATCTTAGTTTATGGTGATTTTGGTGGTGTTTCGAGTGTATTCAGTGGCGTTTTAGTAGTATTCAGTGGTGTATTTGGGAGTACTCAAATGGTGTTTTGGAAGTGTTTCAGTGTTGTTTGGAAATGTTCAATGGTGTTTTTGAAGGTGTTCAAATGATGTGCAAGAGTACTTATGAAGGTGTTCTGAGAGTATTCAGAGGTGATTTTGGGGGTGTTCGAATGATGTTTTTGGAGTATTTAAAGGCAATTGATGGTGTTTTTTGGTGATGATCAAAGTAAAGTGTTTGAGTTAGTTTTTGTGATAATGTTGTGAAGTCTGGAGACTGAGGGAGGAGTTTGGGGGGATGAGTTGTAATTTAATGAAATGTGTAAGTGCAGATAAATTAGAGCTGTCAAATCTTATTTGGGAGTATTCAAAATGATATTTTGGAAGTGTTTCAGTGTTGTTTGGAAATGTTCAAAGGTATTTTTTGTGAGTATTCAAATGATTTATGAGAGTGTTTTTGAAGGTGTTCAAAGTGAGGTGTGTGTGAGTATTAACTTCGTAATATGTAAAATTGTGACTAGTGAATTTATCGAAAAGTGGTTATAAGTGTTGTGGTGACTTTTTCTGATGAAATAGTTAAAACGAGAAAAATATCTAGACATGTGTTGTATTTTGTAAAGAAAATGTGGGTATTAACGAAAAAAATGTGAAATTATTGGGGTTAAGAGTGAAAATGTTTTCCCTATGTTGTATATGAAATGTGTAGGGGGGGAAGTCGACAAGATTCAACCTGTGTGTGCGGGGTCATCACGTGACGTCACTGACATAGGGGGAAGTCGACAAGATTGAGCCTGTATGTGTGTGTGTGACGTCACTGATTGCCGAGTAAACACCCATTTTACTTCATTTAACTTAATGAGAGGAATACTGACGTCACACATGTTTAGACCTGTAGTAAGAGAAAGCAGCATGCCCCATAGGAGGAGGAGTCCATTTGAATGCATATACCCAGAGGGGGGAATCCAAAAGCTTGATCCGAGGAATTGGAGACTTAGTATTATCGAGAAAATTTGGGGTGAAAGGAGGGGTACCCAAAAATTTGATCCAAGGAGAGCAAAAGAAATTCAAAACCCCATAGGGGAGAATCCAAAAACCTTGATCCAAGGAGATGGAGTCTTGGTAATATCGAGAAAAAAAATTGGGGTGGGGGTGAAAGTGGGAGGGGTAATCCAAAAATTTGATCCGAGGAGAGCACAAGAAATTCGAAAACCCCAGAGGGGGGAATCCAAAAACTTGATCCAAGGAGATGGATTCTTGGTATTATCGAGAAAAAAAAATTCGAAAAAATTTGGGATGGGGGTGAAAGTGGGGGGGGAATCCAAAAAACCTGATCCAAGGAAGTAGAGTCTTTGTATTATCGAGAAAACCTTGATCCGAGGAATTGGAGTCTTTGATTTCGAGAAAACCTTGATCCGAGGAGATGGAGTCTTGGTATTATCGAGAAAAAAAACTTGATCCGAGGAATTGGAGTTTTTGATATCGAGAAAAATTTGATCCGAGGAGATCATAAGAATTTCGAAACCCCCATAGGGGGAATCCAAAACTTGTATTATCGAGAAAAAAAAACTTCATCCGAGGAGATCATAAGAAAATGAAATTGGGATGGGGGTGAAAGTGGGAGGGGCAATCCAAAAAACTTGATTCGAGGAAGTGGAGATCATAAGAAAATGAAATTCAAAAAAAATTTGAAAAAAATCGGAAAAAAATTCGGGGCGCGGGGGCGATCCGGACGACGCTGCAGAAGGCGCAGCAGAAGGCGCGGGCGCGGGCGCGGTGCGGGCGCGAGGGCGCGGCGGGCGCGAAGGGCTCGGGCGGGCGGGGGGCGAGGGCGGGGTGGGGGGCGCAGGTGGGGGGCGCG